>JAABKJ010007478.1:0-20929 GCA_011634705.1 Andricus grossulariae | reverse complement strand
CTACGTCTTCTTTTGATGAAAGTCAGTTAATGGTTATAAGAACAAAATTGGTTGACTCTTTTATGCCTTTGTATAATAGAAAATGGAAAAGTGTATGTAGTTCACTTTTCCATATTAAATATATAAGGCAAAGAGTCTTTTGCAATACATTTCGAATTAATGCCGCAAAAAAAAAGCCTACTAATGAAAAAATTGTCAAAATGTGCATTTGCTTGTAAAAATTGTTTAAATAATTAACACTTTTGGGTCACTATGAAAAATATTACAGCAAGGTATCTTTAGCAAGACATTTCAAGATGATTCCGCAAAAAATCAATCCTTTTCATGAAAAAAATGGTTAAAATGTGCATTTGTTTATAAAAATTGTTTACACAATGAACATTTTTTGGTCACTATGAAAAATATGATAGCAAGGAGTCTTTGGCAAAACATTTTAAATTGATTCCGCAAAAAAAACCACGTCTTTTCATCAAAAAATGGTCAAAATGTGTATTTTTTTATAAGAATTGTTTAAATAATTGACAATCATTAGCTATTCTTAACTTATTGTAAGCGCACATTTATGGTATGATACTATATATATATATGATACTTTATACAAAAGATATGGGTTAAAATGAGCTAATGATTGCGAATCACGAAAAAATGACTTTTTTAATTAATTTGTTTATAACATCATTACAATTTTTTTTTGTCACGCTAGTTCACTGAAAATTATTTTTAGTTACTTATTACATTGATTTATGATATTTTTTAATGCATTTAAAAGTCTTAGAAGAAATGGTATCACGGAAAAGTTTATCAACAAAAAGTTGTAACGTTGTTGTTAAATAACAAATTTCTGTTGAGTGTAATTAAAATATCCGCACTTACTCATTATACCTGGAAGTCTTACGGTCATTTCTAAGAAAGAAACTTTGAAACCCGTTAAGAATTGCACTGTCGGTCGATTTTTGGCCAAAAAAGGTGCTTTTTCCCCCCACTGTGCGGCGGCCAGACACCGTACTGTGATAGTCTACATCGTCGCCACAAGTGGCGTCGCTGGTGCGCGGTAAATATTCAAATACTTGATAGTGCCCATTGTGACGAATGGCCAAGAAAATAATTATGTATTAAAATACTTTAAGATGTCCGCCAAAAAACCTAAAGTGTTTTTTAGAGGACGTCAAACCATAATAATACTCAAGTTTCCTTCAACTTATTTATTACATACATTGATTAAATTAATTTACTTAAATTTAGAAATTAAATTCACAACATGCGAAGGAACAGGAAAATGTCACATTTATATGTCTTATAGAATACAGAAAAACTAAAAATCTACACTGGAAAATGGAATTCAACCTAATCAGACGTATTCAACAGTCTTCAAATAGCAAAAGTAATTCATTGGGGAATAATTCACGAAATTTGTCTTTTAACAACAACCCAGTAGGCGCAAAATTTAGCGACGCCTTTACGACATCTTTACAACGACTTTACAACATCTAATTTTCATATCGTTAAGATATCTTTACGATGTCGTAAAGATGTCGTACTATCTGACGATTTCTTTTCGACATAGTAAAGACATCTTAACGACATGGACATAGGATGTCTTAAAGTCATCGTAAAGATCTCGTAAGGATGTAAAGGCGTCGCCAAATTTTGTGCCCACTGGGAACTAAAAGATAAACATACTTTTTTGGTCCTTGAAGAAAGAACGAGTTCGTTAACCAACAATCCTTCATCAACGGTTATGCTTTCATCCGTCGAAAATGCTATCCAAAAATCGAATATTTCAATTTTACGATAAACGACGAGAGATACGTTAAAACAGTTTAAAAAAATGATTGTAGTTTTTTAACAAAAAACTATAATTTTTGCCGACATTATTTTTTTAAGACTTGATATTTTGGTTTTATTTATCGAAAATATTATGAAAAAATCCAAACTTCAAATCTTGAACCAAACGACGCAAAATATATGAAAAAGTCTTAAGAAGCAATTATATCTTATAAAAATTCCTACATAATTTCTATTAACCACTTTCTGACAGGACTTGTCATTTTGGCTTTATGTATTGAAAATACTATGTCCCAAAAAGAACATTCCAATTTTGAACCAAGTGACGCGATATATGGGTAAAGTTTTTGGAGGAATTTCAGCGAAAAGAAGACTTGTAGGAGTTTTTGTTTTATCTATCAAAAATACTGTGAAAATAATTCCTATTTTTAGCATAATAACGCGAGATTGGGAAGATAGTCTGAAAGAAGGATTGTAGCTTTTTATTGTAAGGTAGCTTAGAAAATAAATATCCAAAAGAGATTTTTTTGCTAAGGTTTCATTTAAGCATTCTGAGTGCAAATAATATGTAACCGAGATTCATTTTTAGTCAAATTTTTCATAGCTACAGCCCATTATTCAAATTTAAGGATTTAGACAGTATGTATGTAAAACAGGCCCTCATTTAAACTCCTGCAAATAGAGTGTTGAAAAATTCAGCAAACTTCAAATTAGTCATTACTTAGTTGAACCAAACATCAAAAAAGCAATCTTTTGGGCTATTTTGAAAAGTAATATTTCGGTAGCTCGGGATTACCGCAAAATCTTTAGGGTGATAAAATAAAGACCTGATTTATACATCCTTTAAATCCTGAATTTTTTCATTTTTCTCATCCGCGACAATGAACAAAAGTTCCGAAGTGTCGAAATTCGACACACAAGTTTTACTCTAGAGTAGATGTTTATATTTCAGCATCAAAAGATGAAAAAAGGGACATCGTCTCATTGAATATTGATTTTCAATGAGACTTAAAATATCGTTTTTGTCACGATTTTAAAACGCTTTTCAGAACCCATGAAATCCTAACCTCAAAACTAGAACTTAATTTTCTCGGACCTAAATTCGACTTTGACAACGTAAAAAAAAGTCTCAACTCGGCATAATCACCTTCGGACAATATTTTCTCATAACTTTAAGCTTCTATTCAATCCAATTTTTTTGTATCGATTAGGCACAATTGCTATTTGTTTAAATTATTGAGTAGATCGAAGTTACATTGCTCAACTAGAAATAATGAAATGGAATCATTTTCAAAATACGTTTCAACTTGAATCTTTCATGTGGTTGAAAAATGTTTAAAAGGGGAACGGAACATTCGAAAACGCGTCAAAATCAAATTCGTGTATGAAGATCTACAGCTGGCTACCCTAATAAACAAAAAAAGTCAGGAATCATCAGAAAAAAGTCAGGACTTCTGATCATTTCTGACCGCTTTTATTACTTTTCTCAACATGAATCGTCAAGAAAAGTCAGAATTCATTAGAAAATGTTCATAAATCGTCAGAGTTTGGATTCTAAGGATAATCCTTTTATTAGGGATCGAAGAATATAATGCTATAAAACGAAGTCACTTTTATATTTTCCAGGTTATTTATTTGTGCACATTCCCTTTTCATTTATATTTAATTATTAATATTTGTATACTAAATGACTGAAGGTGAATCACAAAATTTTGTCCGTTTTGACATATCTCTTTCTATTTACAAGATACATTATATTTATCCTACTTTTAACATTTTTAGGAAGATGTTTAGGTATTTGAAATCGTCGAAACCCGTCGATTCTGAATTTCTAACTTTTTAATATGTATATGCAATATTGAGAAAATTTTATTTTTAATTTTTAATCCTTTTCGGTTGGACTGCCTGCGATACTAGCCGATGAGCTACCTGATAGATTGTGAATAAACATATCTTCAGAAATAGTCAGACTCGTCAGTAATGGTCAGGTTATCAAAAATCATAAGAAATTCTGACCATTTGTGACGATTCCTGACTTTTTTTAGTGCGGTACAAACTACGAGAACTTCTTTTTGATCAAATGAGACGTAATGTGATACAGCACATTTACTCCTATCCAAAATGTCCTATGAAAAAAGCAAAACTATATCTAGTTGCTTCTAATACTTCCGTATACACTTTAATCAAGAATAGTAACAAAATATAAATCACATGTCGTGACAAGAATAGAAGGGTGGGAAGGCAAAATGAGGTAACTGAAAAAATGAAAATTATTCAGGAGAGCTAAAAAACATTGTGTAGAATCAATACCACAATTGAAAGAAAATTTTGCTCCTGAGCTGACGTATTGCCTAATAGATACTAAAAGAGTTGGATTGAGAAGAAGCTTTCAGTTATGAGAAAATATTATCCGAGGGTGATAACGTCATGTTGATACTTTTTTTCACCCTATCCGAGTCGAATTGAGACATAAACTATGACGATCAATCCACGGGATGTTTAGTTACTGAATACAGGGGAAAAAGTTTGATAAAAAAATCATTTAGTTCCGGAAAAAATAAGTTTTAGTTTTTAGGTTAGAATTGCATGCGTTCTGACAAATTTTCTTTATGTTTAATGAATACGAAAATGTAACTTTAAGTTATTACCACCATAAAAATACGATTTCGAACAAATATTTTTAACACGACGTGTATTGTATTTTTTTTTAATTTTCTAGCAAAAACCACCATTCTCGGAAAACTGTCAGTTACCTTTTGCCTTTTGAACCCTCAGCAGTGGGACTCCGATGCTGTTCCGACGTCGAAAAACGAACGAATCTCTCTTTCTATCTTCACACGTTAGAAAAAGAGGTCCGTTCCACTTTCGACTTTCGGCACAGTATGGGAGGCCCACTGCAGTGTTATGCTTGGAAACACTTATGGATAGTGGATAATCTACCCAATGAGCCGGAAGATATGCATCAACAGCTCACGTCAGCAAATTAAAAAGTTAGTACCCAAGTGAATCCGTAGACTTGGTTAATCTTGACTCCTATTTATACCCATCATATATGCAAAAGAAACCGAGTCTATGGACAAACAAGAGAAATCGAAAATTCATGACTCGTGTAAATACAGTGGTATATTTTCTGAAGTTTATTACTATATAATTATAAAATTAACACTGACCTGAAAATGGGCTATCAAAAAGTATGTCATACATATTATTCCAATCATGATTTCTCTCTTGTATGCTCACAATTGTTCCTTTGTGACCCAAAGGCACAGTGAAGTTTTCTTTTATGCAAATAATTCGGTCACGTAATATATGTTTCGCCTTTATATCAGGCAGCAAATTTCTTCTGCCAAATTTGCTGCTATACAGTTTCCATGGAGGGACCTTTACAGTAATCATTTTAGTGATCTTTGTATCAGATGACCAAAAATCCCAATATTTTCTACCTCTAAAATTGTTGAAATATCTAGAGTATTTCTGTTGCAATCTAAAACCACTACATCAAAGCTTTCTTGTGTTTGCAGGCATGATAGTACCTCAGTCATGTATTCTGAAGCTCTAAAAATATGTTATAATCGTTAGCAAAAAATACTTTGCCATGTACAGTTATTAACGGTTACATGAGAGGGAAGATTTCATCTTCGAAGTACACGTTAGCTAGAAGATTTTTCGATAAATATTCAAACAACTTAGAAAATTTTTCTCGGTAATTCTTTACTATGCATAGAGCTTCTTTACTATATATCCATTCCTGATTTATTTTCATTGTGTAACCATGTACCTTGAAGAATATAATAAAATTGCCACGTTAATTTATTGAATAAATATATAGATACAGATCACATCATTTTTTTATTTTTATGTATTACTCGAATAGTATCCCTAATAACATTGAGACAAATTCTGTTTCGCATTCAATCCCATTCTATAGCTTTAAAAAATATTCGAACTCTCACAATAACACGCATTGAACGTGAAATCTCTCAATTTCGTTTTAAGACGCAAAAATTAATTTGCATATGCAAAAATGCTCTTACCTCCTTATTTTGATTACTGAATTTTAGATTCAGTCCAATATTATAGCGCTTTTCAGAGCTGGTAGTTACAAAAATTGATCCCATAATTCTGCTGAGCAAGGTTCTACTAATGCCTATATGTCCGCCCTAACATTACCTTGCATATATTGAATTTTACTTTGTGATTTATCTTTATCAATTTGCTCGAAATTTGGTTCTTTTGTTAAATTTAAAGCAACAATGACACGCAATGTTCTTAAGTTCATTCCTGTTATCTAAACCATTGAGTGCAGACATCAATTATATCGAAGAAACTTTTATATTGACAAGAACAAAGATTAAATGTTGATAATAGTACCTGGCCCATTGCTCCGTGATAGGGATGATCTTTCATAAAACAGATACAATTTTCCTTGAAAATTTCAGTGACAGACTTATACATTATAACAGTGGCACGCACTGGAATTTTCCTGACTATGGTTTGAAAAGCGTGTGAATGCGAAATTTTACTTCATACTTTAATAACCTTTGTTTTTCCTTTATTGACAATAACATATCGTTCACCAATTACAGGAAATGCGTAAATGATTACGTTAGTTTTTCCAATGTTTATTCCTATAGAATCGCGATACCTGAAAAGATTTTTAATATATTTAAAACAAAATAATAACCATAATTTAATTTTTATAATACGTAACATCCATTTACGCTATACTTACTTATTTTTTATATCAGTTATAGGCTTATTCCATTCTGTATTGTGCTTGCGAGATGTTAAATTAATTTCTGTAATATTTCTTTTATCATATTCTGACCAAAATCTTAATGCGATTTTACTGTTGTCGTCAGAAATTGCTACAACATATGCTTCAAATAAATGAGGCCATCCTGCGTATACGGGTTTTCCCAACAGTTGACTAGCCAATTCTTTTAATTCTGGAATCTGTTTATGAGTTATGTATAGTAACATTCTAGTAATTGCTATTGTTGGATTGATATTTGAAAATCCCTTCTGTTTCTTTTCCTTTTCCTAAAAAAATTTCGGTAATATTAGAATAAAACCATACTCGCATAGTGATTATTCAAAGAACACAATTTTTCTAACGACGCTGGTTCAGTCTGAGCTATCGCACAGTTAATCATATCGGACACACTGAAACAATTCTACATAGTACTTGATTATATAGATTGTATATAATCCACACATAAGTATTCTATTCTAATTTCTTTACGATACCAGGCGCGTCCTCAGGTTGCGGATAGAGGTCCCTGTACCGAGGGTTTCTAGTCAATATGTTTACAAAGGTACATGAGTAGTTGTGGAAAGTGGTCCAGGGATAGTCCCGAAGAAAAAATTCCTAAGCCCAGGTGCTAATTACCAGGCTGAGGGCTTGCCTGACACTAGTGGAGTTCACTGGTGTTCTGGACCGTACATTTGCCTAGCTGCTAGTGGGATGAATTATGGAGATTGAAAATTTAGATAGAAGATTTTGTGAGATATTTGTTCAGAAGTTGGAAGTCACAAATGTAATGGAGAGGAGTCACAGATACACGGCGAGTGTCAACAAATAACATGTAGAGGAGACCAAGAAGAAGGAGATTAAACTGATTGTCAAGGTGGACTAGCCAGAGGACCCAGACGGAACACCAAGCTATGGCATCTTCCAAACCTGTCATTCGAAAGAGAGGGAGGGGCACTACCCTAAGTCCCCAGAAGGTAAACATGTACAACAAGCCGGCGATGAAGAGGCTCAGCACCCGGTTCGATAAAGCAAGGCCCGAAGCCGTTTAGAGTGACTAAAAAAATTCAGAAACAGAGGGCAGGACGAAACGGATCTTTGCCATCAAGGAAACTGTCCGCGAGAAAAAGAGCGTGCACGAACTCGTTTTCACTGGATTAAAGTGGAGATCTGGGACCTCGACACGATGACGGAGAAGGTGGAGGTAAGAAAGGCCTTGCAAAGATACTTTAGTGAAAGCACGGCAGGCGAGATATGAGTCACTATGACTTAGCCTTCAGGGGCAGCCTGAACACTTTCGTGAAGCTGAACGAAGCGATGGCTGTGAGGCTGCTTCGTACAGGACACACAAGGATCGGGTGGGTGTCCTGCAGGGTGAGGAAGAAGGTGCAAATTGCATGTGGTACCGCTTCCAAGGTTTTGGACATCTGGCAGAAAATTGCGAGGGTCTATCACAGGACCAGGAGCTATTGAAGATGCGACTTCGAGAGACAAAGAGCTGCTACGTACACCAGCACGACAGAGCTACCTCTGCGCCACAAAAGAAGACAATCCCAGGACCGACCATCTTCCGAGGACAATAAGGTGCGCTGCATTCAGGAAGGCAGCCGCGAAGAGGAAGTCACAACAAGCCGCCGGATGAAGAGCCGAGCAGGTAAACGGGAAGACGCCGAAGCACCGCGTAGAGCGCCTATAGGCAGTGGTCCTGAAGTAATGCTGACGCGGATTTAGGGGTCACAGTCTGGCGAGGAAAGTAGATGAGTTTAGCGGGTATTACTTTAGTCTAATCCTAACCCTGGAAAATGCGTCGATGTTCTGTGATAACCTAGAGGTTATTTGAGTCTACTGAGGTACATAATTTCTTCGAAGAACATCCTCAAGAATCCCGCGGGATGTTAGAGTCCTTAGCAGTTTTGGGTAAGTTACATTTTTTTAAGGAACTAGTTACAGTATTCAAAAATCAGAATGACTAAGATCATAATTCATAAAAACTGAATAAAAAAAGAAATAGGCAATAGTTAAAGTAAATAAAAAATGCACAATATGTTTCGGTAAAACAACAATTGCAAGAAATTTGTCCAAGCCTGCTTGATTTTGCTCTTGCTAACAATTATTTGATTCCATAAACAACAAACATCAGCACACAGGGCGATAGTATAGTAGCTTTAGTAATGATTGAACAGTCTGACCCGTAAGTTGATTCTGACGCCAACCAGCCAACCACTCAAACGTGTCTCCCTGACGCAAACGCAATATACCAGGGAGCCACATTTGGGACTACTGGCCAAGTAGCTGGTTGTGCTAACTATTCGATAGTTAAAGGGTTCCATTGCATAGCTGCAGTAACCAACGATCACGCAACCATTTGAAATCGTCATTGTGTCAAACGGACTTGGCTTTTCTGTCAATCTGAGCAGACTTTCTGACCAACTATTCCTTAACCAACGAAAAATGGATGTGCTAGCCAACCATTTCTCTGAGTGTAAGTTACCCTAAAAGTTAGAAGTAACGTAAATTTTCAGTAACTTAGTTACTTGTAGCAAGATACTATCCAACACTGGCCCTTAGCATATTCAATCTCCTGATGAATTTGTAGGGGAAAATATGTCTGGACTTCAGTTCAATGTCGTGGAAGTTGTTTAAAAGCCTGATCTTCTCATAAGATCGAATTCTTGTTCGAGTTAGTCAGTCTTAAGATATTTTGTAGAATTTTCGTGAACATTCTATAGAAATTAGAATAGAATTATAGTTTGTATTGGGTTGGCAAGGAAGTCTTTGCGTTTCTATGCTCAAATATCCTAAAATACCCGAGAATGTTCTGGAGGCTTCTTAGTGTAGTATATATAAAGCCACGGCCGAGAGTTACGCACAGTAAGAATCCCGCAGGCGAACCAGGCACCTGTTGATACAGAAATGAATCCCAACATTGGTTCAAGAAATTCAAGAAGGGTGACTTTGAACTTAATGACTGCCCGCGTTCCGGAAGACCATCAGAGGTTGATATCAAAATTTTAAAGAACTTGATTGAAGACGATCCGCAGCAGACTGTACGTTGTTTAGCAGAACGCGTTAAGTGCTCTCATACTACGATAGAAAACCACCTAAAAGTATTGAAGAAATCCTGGACATATGGTGAGTGGATACCCCATGCATTAGCACCGAGTCAGCTTCAAGTCAGAATCGACGTGTGCATGCAATTAGTGACTTTGCGTCGAAATTATCAATGGTTATGCAATCTTGTTTCCGGCGATGAGAAGTAGGTAATCTACGTCAATTATACACGACAACGCCAATGTTTTGAAATTGGAGAGAGCGGCATCCCTATACCTCAACTGGAATTACATTCGAAAAAGATTATCCTGAGTATTTGGTGGGGTATGAAAGGATTTATGCATTGGCAATTACTCCCCGCTAATACTCCTATTACAGCTGATTATTACTGTGCGCAGCTAGACCATGTCGCAAAAAAAAAATAAAAGGAAAACAAGAAAAAGATTATTTTCAGCACGATAACGCCAGAACCCACACTGCCAAATCAACACGAAAAAAAAATTGGATTCAGGGTGGACTTTGCTTCCTCACCCGCCATATTCTCCAGACTTGGCTCCAAGTGATTACCAGTTGTTTCGTTCTTTAGCTGGCCATTTACGTGAGAATAAATTCAACGACGAAGAGAATTTCCGGCAAGACGTCACCAATTTCTTTAATCAGAAGTCTCCATAATTCTACAAAACTGTCATTCTCTCTCTTTCATAACGTTGGCGAAATGTTGTTAATAAAAATGGTGCCTATATTGTTTGAAGTAAGTTTTGTGTTCGTAATTCATAAATTGAAGTTTTTTACCAAAAAAATGCAAAGGCTTTCTTGACAACCCAATAGTTTTTTGTAGAATCATTTTATTCAACTTATATTGAATTTGTAAAGTCGGAAAACTGTCATCTTCTTGCAATGTACGCGTGCTGTTTTATGCGTGAAAAAAGTATTCGAAATATAAGTCCTATTTTTCCAAAGGTATGTTGCGCTTGATATAATTTTGTACCTTCATCCTTTCCAATGTCACAGTATGTTCAATAAGACGCAATTTTGGAAACCCCGGAAAATATACGTTTAATTCGACACCATGAGAAAGACCTCTAATGAGCTTTTCTTTTGGAACTTTTACGTCATCTGGTTGTATACGTTTCATCTCGGCATGATTTGTGAAATGCAGAAATTGCTTCACGCTTGAATAAGGCTTCAAACATATTTTACTATATTTAAAAATACAAGTTTATCCAAAGTTATTCCTTTGTCTTTCTTCAGAAGATAACTTCATATATAACGGTTCCATTGCTAGATTAGAAACAGTGGTGTGTGAGTAAATAGTATGATAAATATAATTTATATTAAACAAAATAAAAAATTCAACATACCCTTTAGCAGTAATTTTTCATCACTAAATGGAATCAATAGAAC
Organism: Andricus grossulariae; assembly: GCA_011634705.1. Taxonomy (NCBI): domain Eukaryota; kingdom Metazoa; phylum Arthropoda; class Insecta; order Hymenoptera; family Cynipidae; genus Andricus; species Andricus grossulariae. The sequence continues at coordinate 9,936 of JAABKJ010007478.1, read as the reverse complement.
TGCCTCCCAGTCATTTGTCTTTTGATTTAAGTCAGTTTCGAAATCTTTGGGGTAGTAATTAATAATCAGAGAACTTGGATCAGTCATCAAGAGTTGCAAAGGTTTTGGTAACAGATTTTTACTTACTGCTGGCTAAACAGCCATTAAATACTGAAGAGGTGAAAATGGTACCCTAAGCTGAAATTCTAAGTTCACTTCTTACATCTCTCCAAAATCGGAAATATATAGTGCAAAACGATATGGATAATACCATGACCAGCTACAACAGCCCTTATAGTAATAATTCAAATTCCATTGAATTGCTTTGAGGTATTCTTCAGCTAAAGTACGGAGAACTTTCCTAAAAATTATCACAGTCCAAGTTACTCTCAGAAATCTTGTTACATACTAAATTGTCAAAAAGAGCCAAATATATTTCTTAAAAATAAATAAAATCGTATGCTTACCTATCAAAGTTAACCAGTTTCAACTTTTTCTCATAATAATCACTTTGACATTTTTGAATTGTGTTGCATATCTAAGGATTAAAGTAATTTAATTATTTCACACCAGCAATTATATAAATCCAACAAATGTCTCAACATTTTTTAATATCGCGTTTTACCTCTTTCGGAGATTGATTTATCTTGCCCTTAAATTTCCTGTGTGTCAAAGCATTTAGTTCATTCAGTTGCATTTATTCCTATATTCAGTAATGATGAATTAATTTTGTATAAATATTCAACTTACGATAGAAGTATACATTTTCAAAAGAAACTTGTCAAAACATTTAATACTTTTAGTGAGTGCACAAACTTTCGAGTTATTATTCTGAAATAATTGCAATTAATTGAGAATTTCGAATACTTAAAATAACTTTAGTGATCCTTTCTCAAAGTTTGACTAATTCACAAAGATGACTTAAAAAAGATAAAGAATAGTATATTGTGTATCAAGGGCGTAAAGAAGGCTATTTTGACGAGTGTGAATTTGCTGCCCTATTGAGAAAATCTTCAAGAAAATCCCCGTGTTGCTTTCGGGCGAGGGAAACACGAGGTAGTTCTTCTCGCTCACTCGCTCTCTGGTCCGTGTTAGCGTTACAATTTGGCAGTAAGAACTATGAAAGATCACTTTATTGTTATACTTTTAACGAGTTGCATTCAAGTTCTTAAAAGTTTCACACATGCGAGATTTTTAATTAATAACGTTTTTGTACTTAGGTTCATGTGATTATCATGACCTGCGCGGTGCTCGGTAATTTGCACACTGACTTGTCAACGAAGATGGTCGGACGAGTACACACACACACTTACATACGCAAACTGATTGCGAATAAATACATTCAAGCGTTCTTACATTTTCATATTTTCACACATTCTAAACATGCCGCCCGCTTCGTGTGCATGTGCAGCACGAGAAGAAACCGATATATGTTGAACGAAAAAAAATGCCCTGGTGTTAAATACGTGAAATCCTCAGTATCATCTGATAACGGCCCTATTGGACGTGAATTAAGAACTGCCTCAATTCTCGTAAGCGGTATAGAACTCTTCGAAAGTGAGAGTTCTAGACCCCATTATTGGGCGAATGTGATGCTTGAAGCTTTTGACCCCAGCCTCCCAAAGACCTCCGAAATGAGGTGCAGTAGGCGGAATAAAGTTCCAAGCAGTTCCTTGAATGGAAAGCTGATTCTGCAAATCCGTATTATTACGTAAGTTCAAAAAGCAATTACATAGCTCCTTTTCAGCTGCCGAAAATATGGTACCATTGTCACTGTAAATGTGAGCTGGTAATCCACGGCGATTTGTAAAGCGATGGTAAGTGGCTAAAAAAGCTTCAGAAGTTTAATCTGAAACAAGCTCCAAATGCATGACTCGAATTACGCAGCAAACGAATAAGGTGACGTGACGCTTGTAGCTTTTTTGCCCTCTACCCGGAGATACGCGTACGTTGAAAGGACCTGCGTGATCGACTCCAGTATGAGTGAAGGGGCGACTGGGAGTAGTCCGAAAGTTCGGAAGGCTACACATGAGCTGTTGTGAAAGAGTAGCTCGCTGACGCACGCATGGAACACAGGCGTTAATCAATTTTTTGATAAGCGTACGAGCTCCTAAAACCCAAAATCCTTGGCGTAGCGTACTTAAGGTAAGCTGTGTACCGCCATGGAGTGACCTTGAGTGAGCATGTTAAGCTATGAGCTCACTTATTCGACGACGTGGTAAAATAATACAATGCTTCTCATTGTAATTAATTGGAGCATTATGTAAACGTCCTCTCAAACGCATTTCACCCGACGCATCCAGAAACAGGTGCAATTTCTTTAGCGACGAACCTAATTTTATAAGATCGTCGCGTTCAAGAGCGAGTAACTCAGGTTGGAAGTCTTCTTTTTGAATTCGCCCGGCTCAGTATGAGGAAGCTTGATGAATCTCATCTGCCGTAAGAGCTAAAGTTTTATGCTGGAAGGCAGACTTCGGTAATCTACCAACCTTGATAAGAAGGCCGTGACAAATCGAGTACAGTAAGCAGTCACTCTCAACAATTTTGGCCAAGACGATAACCTATCAGCCAAATCGAAGGGTCGCTCAGCTTGCTTTATTGCATGGTGAGTAGATATTTTACTTCACTCAAGGTCAACATCCGGAGACAAATCAGGCCGTGATTCTGGCCAACTTGTAGAATGTTTGCCTAGCCAGTGTGGGCCATGCCACCATAAAGGATGATCCTTTAACTCTTCTGGGAAAAGACCCCTGAAGGCACAATCAGCGGGATTGTCCTTGGTGGGAACATGTCTCCACTTGGCATTCGGTATGAGCTCATGAATGTGAGCTACTTGATTGGACACAAAGGTACGCCAGCTAGACGAATGCTTCGTAGGCCAACCTAAAACCGCTGAAGCATCTGTGTTTGCAGTAAAGTGAGATATTTTCAAGGCTCATCATTATAATAATAAAATGCAAAGTCTTAGCTAATAATTGAGTTCCGCATAATTCGAGTCAAGGTATGGTTACCGGAAGAATAGAAGCCACCCTAGACTTGGCAGTCAATAAGGTAACTTGTGCAGTTCCGTTCTTCTGAATAATTCGAAGGTACACGGCTGCTGCATAAGCTTTGCTCGAAGCGTCAGAAAAGCCATGCAGTTTGCAACCCAAAATGTCAGCGCTTTGACCAGTCCATCGCGGTATCTGAATAGCTTTAAGTTCAGTAAGACTCTTATAATATTTGGACCAATGGTCCTCAAGTCTGTGGGTAATGGCTCATACCTCTGAAGTTTTTGAAACCACAGATGTTGCATTAAGCGCTTAGCGACTATTACTACCGGAGATAGCCAGCCGAGTGGATCACATAACTTTGTTATAACAGAAAAAATAAGGCGCTTAGTCGGTGATTCCATAGGTCGGGACTCTACTTTGAATTGAAAAACATCTAATGTCGGATCCTATTACAAACCTAGAACTTTTAATTTAATCGCTAACTGTTTAATGACTCGATTAGCGATGTAAGGAGCACAAGCTGTGCCGTATGTGACCGTATTTAAATACCAAACTTGAAGCTTTTGTTTAGTAGAATACCAAACTATACGTTGATATTTCCTATCACGAGGGTCGACCGAAATCTGTCTGAACATTTTTTCTACATCTGCTAAGAAAGACAAGACGATGAAAACACCAGCGAAAAATATTGGAGACTAGATCCGTAAGAATGTTAGGCCCTACATGAAATTCATCGTATTCAGAGTACACAGAGGAATCCTTGAGCAAATGAGCATGTACCTTTTGTAAGACTAATTTTGCTCTACTCAAAGAATTACCAATATCTATTGGGGACAGTGGGCCAGGAGACCCGGTTCCGTGGCAAAAAGTTCAATTTTCAAACTTTCGAATTTGTACAAAAGAATCAGGTAATTGTAATCAGTGATAATTGGGGTATCTTATACATGAATAATAGTTTAATTAATAAAATCCTGCTCCGTTGGCTGACATGCAAAGTTAAAAATGTTTTACAAATTCTTCATGTGTTCTTCGTTCAAACGTTTAATATAGTTATCGATTCGTTAATTCTTTTAATGTTTCTTTTTTCCCTAACACCCTGAGACACATAGAATAAAAAAAATGTTGAATGGATGAAAAGAAAATTGAATAAAATTTCTGCCACATTGATGTTAGATACTAATTAGTACTTTGGTAAAATACTTTCTTTAATTCGCCAATCACACGAGATAACGCAGCATATCAAAAATGTTCAAATACTAATGTGTTCAATATAATGTATACTTTACGGTAGGGATGCCCAATTTTACCCGTTTACAAAAATAGTATAATAAACGCAAGTAATAGAGTAAGCGTCCGATCGCCAAGAACTGACCTGTCCGGCTGAGTTACGCGAGCTGTCACATACGGACGCATGCACACGTCTGATGTTTCGCTGTGCTTTTCACTTGTTTTCCAGATTCGTAATCAGCGCCCTCGAAAACCCGTAGATACCACGTTTCAAGTAGATCCAATAATTTTTTGAAATAATCCTCCGGCATATTGGATCCGCCATTTTGTTTTTTGAAATTTTGACTTCAGTTTCGAAGTCGGCGCCCTCGAATCCCACAGATACCACGTTTCAAGTAATTCAATAATTTTTTGAAATACTCTTCCGGCATATTAGAGCCGCCATTTCGTTTTTTGAAATTTTGACCTCAGATTTGGAGTTAGCGCCCTCGAAAACCCATAGATACCACTTTTCAAGTAGATCCAATAATTTTTTGAAATACTCGTCCGCCATATTGGATGCGCATTTTATTTTTTGAAATTCCGATATCAGATTCGGAATCAGCACCCCCAAAAGACATATATAAGTGACCTTGCAATTCATTGTTGTACATTTCGATGTGTTTTCCAACTTTTGGCTGTTCCTGAAAGGCAAACGTACCATATACCTTCCCGATGGTAAACGTTGATGAGTCGATAAGAAGTGCTGCCCACAATTCATCTCATCGGAGGTCAAAAGTGATCTGGTTGTAGGTTCCTCCATCTCCCAGAATCTGAGCAAGTCATCATGAAGGACTTTCTCGGTTATACTTTGATGAGCTGTGATAGGTACAGTCCAGCCAGTAATTGGTTTATGGACTAGCCCAGAGAGTATCCATCCGAAAACAGTATCTTGAGCTGTCGGAGAACCTAACGCACCTTGTCTAAGTCCTGGTAAGAGGCAGGATCCAAAGATATCTGCTCCTAAAATAATATCCATACTTTCTGAGCTCAATGGATCAGGATCTGCTAACAAAAGCTCCCTTAATTCTTTCTCAATTCCTCCCCCCGATCTTACTGGTGGAGTGTAAGACGTTAGAACTCTAAACTCATGAACCCGGCCATTATCAGTTCGTACATTAATTACAGCGATTGCTCGTAAAGTAGAGCGTGAAAGATCGAGTTTACTTTTAAAAAAATAGACGGTGGCGTCATTGTTAATAGTGCCTATTGCATTCGAATGATGGACTCCCTTTATTAATAGGGAGGGAGGGGTATCCGATACCTTCTTTATTATTACTCCCGAATTGCTAGTTCCGGCCACTTGATAACTGATCGCGAGCGTGTTAGGTGCACTCAACGCAGGCGCTATGGAAGTAACATTTGAATTAGATTTAAATACAAAATGTAGCAACGTGCTATGTTTACGATGGCACTTACCACATGCATACTTGCTGGAACAATTAAATGGTTTATGGCCTGGCGTTAGGCAGTTTAAACAACAGTGGTGTCGCAAAGCAAGTGCCTTGTGTTGGTCAATCGCTAATTCTCTAAGCTGTTTACATTTAAATAAATGATGACTCTCTTTGCACATAAAACATTTACAGTTGGTAGAGGCATCGCGACCTTTAACTGATTATCCCTCGTTATTATTACACCTTTCCGAGAGATTATATTTTTCTAGTTGAGTCGCTTCGCAAGTGCGAATGCGTGTTGCTAAAAAATCATCTAATTTTTTGAAAGAAAGATAGTCAGTATCAGATGCCAAATGCGTCTCCCATTCCTTCAATAATGACATATCCAATTTACGCACTGTCCAAAACACCATAACATCATTCCAATGCCGAGTTGATCGATTTAAATTCTTTAAACATGTTAAAGCTTCATTTGTAGTATCGCATAACACCCTGAATTCCATTACAGCATTATTTGAGAAATTTGGAATAGAAGCGATTCCTTGAAAATGAGCATAATTAGAGCGCGTTTATTGCAGTAGCGGAGTTTAATTGTATCCCAAGCAGTAGTGAAATTCGCATCGGCCACTGTTTCATGTTTAATCACATGGCTAGCGTCACCTATCAAAGAAGTTATCAGATAGTGTAAACGATACACATTAGATAAAGAATAGTTATTGAAAATCAACGCCTCAAACAAATCACGAAAATTTTCCCAGTCAACATAATTGCCTGTGAATTCAAGCAACCTAATTTTAGGTACCCTAGGAATAGTAGAATTTTGTTGAGTAACGATTTCTCGCGTTGATTGATTAGCTATTGTCGCAACATTTGACACAAAAGTATGCAGTTTTTAATTTAATTAATCGAGAGCTGCGAGAGAAACTTCTTCAATTTGCAAAAATTGGTTTTTAGTAAAATATTCTTTTGGCTTTTTCTCTTCCGACGTATAGAGCGCTCTAACCTGTAAGTCTAGTGCGAGTTTCTTAAAATTAATTTTTGTACGCATAATAGCTTCGTGCACTAATAAGCTAGAAATGAGTATGAACATTCGACTTTGGCTGAAGAGAACATATTCAGCTGGGTTGTTAAACGTTCAAGTAAACAATAATCCTTTGGCGTACTAGCAGCCGTAAAGGTAAAACATACCGTTTGCGACTTTTGTATTATAATAATACTGATGCTGTCAAAACATAAATATAAAAGGATAGGTAAAGCAACCTTACGTGTTTATACATTCATAATAAAACTGACCTAGCTTAATGCGAAGGTGACACCTGAAAATTTCGTAGGGTGCGAAGTTGAACACCGTAAGACTTGCCTTGTAGACACTCTACGTTGGAAAACGAGGCTTTAATTTTCCATATGAATACGAAGAAGCAGAAAGACAGCTATTAACAGCTGATTGGACTGGAAACTGGCAGCAGTAGAAAATCGAAGAAGGCAGAAATAATAGGAGCATCTGAAAATGAAGTTCCCTTGTGCCCTGCTAAAAAGAAAGTCAGGAATCGTCAGAAAAAAAGGCAGGACTTCTGACCATTTCTGACCACTTTTGTTACGTTTCTCGACAGAAATCGTCAGGAAAAGTCAGAATTTATGAGAAATGTTCAGAAATCGTCAGAGCTTGGGTTCGAAGGATAATCCTTTTTATTAGGGGTCCAAGAATAGAATGCCATAAAACCTAATCCCTTTTATATTTCCCAGGTTATTTATATTATTTATTTTTATTTATTTATGCATATTCTATTTTTACTTATATTTAATTATTAATATTTATATATTATATGACTCTGAAGGTGAATCTGAAAATTTTGTCCGTTTTGACGTATCTCTTTCTCTTTACAAGATACGTTATATTTATCCTAATTTTAAATTTTTTAGGAAAATTTTTAGGTATCTGAAATCGACGAAACCCGTAGATTCTGAATTTCTAACTATTTAATCTGTATATGCAACATTGAAAAAGAAATTATTTTCAATTTTTAATCCTTTTTGGTTGGCCTACCTGCGGTCCTAGCCGATGATCTCATTATTAACTATGTATGCACGGATTCGAGAGGGTAAAAACTGCAAAGAAAATAGGTATATTTTGGCAGTAAGAACGAGTTACACTTAAGTTCACAAAAGTTTCAGACATGCGAGATTTTTCATTAATAACGTTTTCGTACTTAGGTTCATGAGCCTATCATGACCTGCGCGGTACTCGGTGATTGGCACACTGACTTGTCAATGAAGATGATCGGACAAATACACACACACGTATACTCACATACACAAACTGATTGCGAATAACTACATTCAAGTGTTCCTAAATTTTCATGTTTCCACACATTCCAAACAGTCCGTAATTCTCCTCTGATTAAATGCACTGTGCTGCATTTATCTAGCTAAACAGAACCATAATGCACTGAAAGAGTCTCCTTGAAAGAGAACCTTCATAATGCGTATTAATCTAGTTTTCCTTTGTAGTCCGTAATCAAAATACTTGATTTTTGTACCCGAAAGCATCATCGCACGACTTACAAAGTCGATGATGCTTGGGCATATTTAATAAATTTTTAAGACCAAGCAAATAGTCATGTGGTATGGAAGGAAATGTTTGCTTGTAGTCATTGTATGCCGTGTGCAAGTTCGTTTAATGTTTACGTGCTTGCGTCATGGCAACAGCGTCTGCGATGACTGGATTTTTACTGACCCGCTAGTTTCTACATCATCCCCAGATAGCACCAAAAATTCGGTGAAGATTTCCTGAAACTGTCAATGCAAGGTTCGGAATATTGCATTGAAAGGTTAAGGCAATGTTCGTTCAACCAAAAAAATGTCTGCTTATCAGAGAATATTGCACGTTAAAAAAAAACTTCTGCGCATCGAATTAAGTTGAATAAATCTTCCAAATTGTCCTGAACACTACCGTACAGTATTCCCTGACAAACGGACATTTTCTTGGTTGAACGAACCTTGCCTAAATCTTTCAATACAATATTCCAAACCTTGCATTACCAGTTTCAGAAAATCTCTACCGAATTTTCTATGCTATTCTCTAGTTGGAACCATGCAGCGCCTAAGTTGCTTCTGTCTCATTTTCCATAAAAACCCGACCAGTAGTCAGTCATGTCTTCTAATTGAGAAACTTCTATGGCTTGCTGGTTATTTTGCTTTACATTCAGTTGACGATAGAACCTCCTTTCATCTGCCTGAAATGTTCGATTTTTCTGCCTTCTTGCACTATTCTTATTGTGCCGACTGCGATGCAGTCTAGCTGTATGAACATGAGGTCAGTCTGTGGGTTGAAACTTTTTTAAACATTTTTTTTTCAAAGATTTTTTTCAATAACAGTCATTTTCTCCTAACACAATTTTGTCGGACAAGCGTTGCAAAAAATAGCGTGTGATACATATGCGCATAGGTGATTGCTAACTCGTGTGGTTACATCATTCGCCTGCGGCTTATGCTGCAAAATTCACACTCGCACACAATCACCTCTTTTGCGCACTTGTATCACAAATAACTAATTTATAACCATGAATATAATTAGCGGATATCAAACATCAATTCTCTGCCGTTGGAAGTCTATGTCTGTCGTTGGGAAGATGATTTTAGTAACATGTTTTATCATGTTGTTGTTCTAGCGTAACATGTTGTTTTAGCGGCTGCTACAACTCCACAACATACACAAATGTTTGAACCTCTAATACAGTTATAGTGTTGCGTTCGAATGCATAGGTAAAACCTTGTTATTTAGGAACTCTATTAGTGCATGCCGATCCTTCGTGATGTATATATTTGGCAGAGAATGCCTTTATGTTGATTCTATATCTCCGAACTCTAGTAAAGCACGACCAAAATTTCTTTTATGGGCGTTGGAACGAGGGCCCAACCTCAACATCGAAGCGCCACATTTTACTAGATAAATACTAAAATTAAGTCTTTTTTAGAAAATTAGGGCCTCTTCCCGTTTTGAATCAAATCTGTTTTCGGAGAGAAAAATTGGCTAATTTCAATAGTTTTCGTGTAAAACTTTCTTTTTTATTCTAACCTGAGCATCAAAAAAGAATCGTCTTACACAAAGACTATTGAAATAAGCCAATTTTTCACTCCTAACATAGATTTGATTCAAAACAGGATGGACTCTATTCATCTAAGAAATATGTAATTCTCGACAGAAATCGTCAGGAAAAGTCAGAATTTATGAGAAATGTTCAGAAATCGTCAGAGCTTGGGTTCGAAGGATAATCCTTTTTATTAGGGGTCCAAGAATAGAATGC
>JAABKJ010007477.1:0-20931 GCA_011634705.1 Andricus grossulariae | reverse complement strand
AATGTAAAAAGAGAAGAAATTCCTGAAATACTGTGGAGGTCTTGATTTGTTCTGAGTAAATTAATTAGAAAAATATTTGAACATTATTATAAAACTTAGTGAAACCCATTAAATTAATTCCGTGGAACCTGTAAAAAAGTCCTAAACATTCCATGATTTTTATAACACGAAAGAAAAGCTTTAAAACTTCCGTCAAACCATTAAAATCAATCGAGAACTCGCTCCAATTCAAAAAGAATAATAATTTATCATTTCTTAAAAAATTGCATGAAATATCGATCAATATTATTTTAAAAAACATTTTTTATTCTGAAATAGAAAGTTAGCAACAATAATAGAAAAAATATTCATACTAATTGAATATGGAACGTCTCATTCACTATGAAGCATAAAAGTTCAAGCATATAAACATATCTGAAAAAGACTAGTTAAGACAACTAATACAATTGTTGTAACAACTATTTTAGTTAATAAATAATGGTACCGCTATTTCGTTAGTTGTGAGAACTATTTTTGTTAGTTGGGGCACAAGTAGTTGCCGTTACTATCTAATTAGGTGGAGCTACCACTTTAGTTTGTCAAAACGACTGTCTGTAGGTAGTTGAACTTATTAATATAGTTAGTCATGTCTACTAATAAATTTGTAGATAGAACTAATTTGTAGGTAGAAACTAATTAAAATAAAATTGTTTTAAATATTTTTGGTGGGACATCTTAGGGATGCTGATGTCAGTCAAATGTCAGTTCAGCTGATAAGAAGTTTTGATAAAACTATGTCCCTACGCCCACTGGCATCTTTCCAAATTCAGATGCACTTTGTGGGTTAGGATTTCCAGTAAATCTTAAAACTCGTTTGATTTTACAATTTCTTATACATCCCTGCGAATACTTCAATATAATTTTCGAATCATAAACTTTTGCAACACTTCTGATAATTCCATCATTTATATAAAAAATAGTGAGCTTTATTCTAACGAGACATCAAGTGAGCAGTGCGTTATGAGGGCCATTCCTAAACGTTCTCCCTATGTTGGTACCTTTATTGCATTCTCAATCGTACCAACCAAGGTAGTAAATAAAATAGTTACGCCACCTACTTTAATTTGTTAGAGAAATCAGTTAGTAGTACAGATGTCTATTTTATTAGTAACTCTGACTACTAAAACGTTACCGAAGTGAAGAAGTCACGAGTACTACAAACGGCTTCCTAAACCGACTACTTGATCAGTCGGTGTTACTAACTGAATAGTTGAAAGAACCAATGAATGCTTTACCCAACTATTCATTTTTCTCAGTGCAGAACGTAAGCCAAAGTAACACTTTTTGTGCAGTATGTCTTCTTCCTCTCCTAAATTTGTGTTACGTTAAGAGTTGTTGGTGTAGAAACGCACGCGTCCAGCAGGCGTCACTATCGAAAACGAACAATCGTTACTACACAGGGCCTACGGCTTACCGGACCCAATATACTGGATGAGGTAGACCAAGGGGGCGAGAGAGAGGCGCTTGCAAGGTCAGCGGAGTTGCGCAGTTTACGTTTCGGCACTATAAGAAGCCACAAGCAAGAAGGAGAAGAAGAACGGTTTGGAGAACCCCGATTTACTGTGAAAGCCATTAAGAACAAGTCCAAATCCCTCAGTAAACTTGAGTCCTCGTGTATTTCCATTGCACTATAAGCCACTGATTCTGAGCGTAACCGTATGTCATGCGCAAAACAGTCGTTACTATTGAAATCGAAGAAGCGTTACGAGAGATTCGTTATTATCGAAATCGACAATATCGTTTTTACAGATTTCTTACTGAGAATAGTTTTTTTTTCTCCATCCCTATCATTATTTTCCCTCATACTTGTTTTACTACAAATATTAATAAATGTCTGTTGAACTATTTTATTAATTTAATCTTTTCTTTTGTTTGATGAATGGGAAGCGTATATTGGCAGATGCGTTTCATGCAAAAGCTAAGGAGTCGGATAGGGATTTCGGCTGTTCTTATTTCAATTAAAGTAAAAATGGAATGGAAATAAAAAAGGTAACTGACTATTTTGTAGAGGATGATAATAAGTATTTATTGAATAAAAACAATAATCAGTAAGAGTTTTAAATTTCATGTTGTATTACTGGGAATTCAAGTTTCTCTTTGATTTGACAATCACCCATATCACCAGATATCTTATGATATCCAAAGAGTAGGTCCCGCGGAATTTCACTGATACGGACCAAGATATACCTGAGTACGTTGAAAAGGTCGGTTTAACCATGAACTATACACAGAGCCGCCTGGCATTATTATAAAAATGTGGTTGATAGGTGGGAGTTCTTGAGGATTGTAATGGTACAAGTGGAAATCTGAAGCTGTATAATATTCGTCACGATCGTAACGTAGTTCAGCGTAAGTTGGACGATGCTCACGAGGATCATGATCGGGAAATACATGTAATGGGATGAGTTCCGAGTTGTACTGATGGTTTGTTACCAATCGTATATAAGCCTGATAATTTGTAATATTTGCCGTTCTCTCAGGGTTTAGCCAGGTGCGTGCCATCCCGAAGGCCATTGGCTTGATGCTTCCTTGATGGGTGGAATTATCCTCCATTTTTACTTCAACGGTGTCTCGACGAACAGTTGGAAAACCACTTGCACCTACTTTTGTAAGACAAAAATGGACATTTTTGAAGTTTTTAGACACTAGTAACTCAAACTTTCAACAATCACTAGTCAACAAAGACTGATCTATGTAATCATGAAATAGAAAAAAATGTATTTTTCGAAGTAGTTTTTCGATGCATTTTTAAACCCTGAATCCAACGGCTTTTTTAATATTGCAATAAATCAAACGGTTCTCGGAATATTCGAAAAAAAATTGAATTTATAATCTATATACTAAAAGTGACAGAATTTTAGCGAGTTTCGATTTTTTAATTTTATTATTTCACAAATACTTTACAAGTATTTCACAGATATCAAAGATTTTGAAACTTCAAAAGATTTTTGAAACGTTTAAAGATTTACGAAAGATTTCAAATATTTAATAGATTTCATAGATCTTAAAGATTCCATAGATCTTCAAGATTCCAAAACTTAAAAGTTTTAAAAAGATTTCACAAAGATTTCTCAAGATTTTCTGAGATTTTAAAGTTTTACAACGATTTTGAAAGAATTCGAAAAAATGTCAAAGGTATTCAAATAGTTCAGGAGATTTTACAAAGATTTCAAAGATTTATGAAATTTCACAAAGAATTCAAAGACTTCAAAAGAATTCACAAAAATTTCATAAAGTTATCAAAGATTTCACCAAATTCAGCAGATTTACAAAACATTTCAAATATTTAATAGAATTCAAAGATCTTAAAGATTCCATAGATCTTCAAGATTCCAAAACTTAAAAGTTTTTAAAAGATTTCACAAAGATTTCTCAAGATTTTCAGAGATTTTAAAGTTTTACAACGATTTTAAAAGAATTCGAGAAAATGTCAAAGGCTTTCAAATACTTCAGGAGATTTTACAAAGATTTCAAAGATTTATAATATTTCACAAAGAATTCACAAAAATTTCATAAACATATCAAAGATTTCATAAAATTCAGCAGATTTCAAAGATTTCAGAAAATTTAAACGATTCCTAAATATTTCAGAAAATTTCCCAAAGATTTCAAAGATTGAATAAACATTTCGCAAAGATTGCACAAAGATTTCGAAAAATGTGAGATTTGCAAAATATTCCAAACGATTTCAAATATTTTACAAGAATTTCACAGACATCAAAGATTTTAGGAAGGCTTTTATACCTGATTTAAAGAGTGATCAATCCGACGGGATAAATCAATCTTTTTTTTTTAATTTGAGCGGCAGTCTTTTGGGATTTTTGAAATTTTTTATTTTTTAATATCAGCTCATGCTTTATGTCCACTAAAAATATGTTTTTTGGAAATTCTAGATCCCTATTGCTGATAACTATAGAAAATATCACTTTTGGTTATCACTTATGAGTCCGTTATTTTGAAAATTTCAAAAAATATATAATTTAACTCTATACTACTTCTTTCGGGTTTGAAAAAAGGTTTCAGTGTAAATAATGAATAGTCAACAAAAATTGTACACATAATTCCTAAATGAAATAACTTCGATTCCATTTCGTTCCAGATTGAACATCCTTAAGTTTGCCACGTATACACTTATGACATGCCGATACCGACTCATAAATTCAGATTAATACAATGTTTCAACCTTGAAAGGTTTTTAGCGAAATCATGTCAACATTACTTAGGAAGAGGTGTTAAATATAGCGCATACATGTTCTCAATTCAACTTTCATGAAAAAAAAAAATAAAAAATAATATATAAACAAATATGTAGCAGATGAATTTGAATGCATTTGCCACTGAAATCATTCCAAATTTATTATGTAACTCATTACGTGAAAAGTAATTAATATTTTTCAATCAAGAGTTTTGCGTTGTTTAAAATACTCCGTTCTGATGATTTAACATAGAATTGATGTTCTCCAGCTTTTCAGGATGAATTTGAAATTTATTGATAAAATATAATTAATAAATACTAAATTTCTCATCGGTAGGCAGTTCGAAAAAATTTAATTTTCTTTCTTAGACAATTTATATAATAAGTAGAGAAATCGGTTTGTCGTCTTTCACGTCCAAAACGAATGAACGAGAATAAACAGAGATATGCCTAATTGAAAACGGTTTGATTTATCAGTAATCAAAGTTAGGCAAAGTCGCTTTACACTAGCAATATAATTCTTTTATAGATTTCAATAATATTTTTGTAAGTGATTGTAGTAGAATCAAATTTGGACACTTAATGCTATAAGTTTCTCCATATTTGATAATCTAGGAATTATTTTACAACGATATACAATTCGGTCATTGCGCAACCCTTTGAAAAAGGATACCGTCTAAAAATGAACATACAAAGTATATCCAACAAATATGATTTTTTCACCAAACGATAAAATTAATATTGAGACATAATAAATAATGTGAGACCCGAATTCAAATTCATAAAAATGATGGTGGATTTATCAAATGATGTGAATATTGTTGAATCACATCATACATTAAATAAAAACACAAAATAGAAGAAGGACGCGTATTATTAATTTTATTTTGCATCGGGAAACTAAAATCATTTAATGAGTATAATGAATATATAGTACATAGATGAGAGATTCAGAAAATCTTCCTTTAGCATATTTTCGATGTAGAGATAGACAAACTTTGATAAAAATCTTCTACGCAGTTTCGTAACCTGCCTTAGCAACAGTAATGGGTTCATCGTAAACTTTTCCGATTCTGCGACTTTAAAAAAATATTGTCTTCCTGATTTTTTTTACAAGGGAAGGTGAAGAATCTTCAAAGGACAGCGAAAAGGGCCCGCGCTTCTCGATAGTGGGACTTATGCCCACTAAACCTCACCACCCTTTCCTTCCTGGTAGAATTCGCCCCGGAAACCGCTTTCACTGTTAAAAATAGTAATCAATTTAAAGTACCAATGTATACCAATTCTAGATTATTACTTTGTTTGCGAATATTTGACAAGATTTGAAGAAATAAAAGCACCTTGAGTTTTCAAACACGCTGCTATGCCGACTTGTTTATTAAATTTATTATTCAATGTACAGCTTTTCATATTTTAATGTATAATGAATTTCAACTACCGTTTATGCAAATAACTTTATATACGTTTGTATTAAATTCAATACAGATTTTTCTAACAGTGTCGCATTACTTCAGGGGGTGCCGTTTTATAGCCTTCTAGGGCTCCTGCTGGTTTACTTCTTTTGCGCCTTCATACCCCAACCAAGATGTAAGCATCGTCCTCAGTATCAAGGCGATGCAGCTCAACGGGCTCGTCGGCCTTTGACATCTTGTTTGGGCCTGATTCTTGAGCTCAATCGTTTTTTAGGCTTCCTCGGCGAGGCTGCCTATCTGAAGGCCATACACCTCATTATTCCCGGCAGATGGTCAGTCTGGGAATTTCCATCTCCAGCGGCGCAGAGGTAACACTGCGGCATTCTTACACATTTTGCAACCCTATGACCCTCTTTGCTACACCTCCAACAGGCTCTGGTCCGACCGGGACCCTCACAGTTCGCTGCCACGTGGCCCAAGGCTTGACAGCGTTAGCATCTTCATTTGAATCAATTTTGAAGCCAGAAATGAAGGTGAAAGACGCGACGGAGCGAGAAGGGACAGATTCGAAAGACATAAAAAAGAAATTGGAGAGAATGTGACAATAGAAAATTTGAGAAAAGGCAAGAAAGAGTAAAAAGTACTACCGAACGTGACAGACGAGAGATGTTAAACCAGAGGAAACATATGATGAGAGGGAAGAAGACAGATACGATGATAGATATGATAAAAGATATGAAGACAGTTACCATTATAAGTACGATGATAGAGGCAATGATTGAGACGAGTACAGAATTAGATAGGGTGACTAGACGTCCCCAAATATCAGGCGTGATGCTTGCGATGTGTATGTCTTGACCACGGGGGCGGGGGTGAGAGAACGTGTCCCCGCTTTTTGTCGGTCGGTTCTGATTACCCTAGATTTATAGAAAACAATGAGAGAGATAGCAAAGTTTAAGTGAGAGAGAAATGGAACAACAACAGGTAAATTAGTGTGCGACTCCAATGTAGGTTCAATTGAGAGTCGATGAGTAGGATCAATAAAGGAGGATCTTGGTTTTGATATTGAGGGTAGAAAGGGCAAAAACGAGAAAGAAAATTTGAAAAAGAGGCGAGGTTGTCCTAAGTTTGTAGAAGGGATACGTGATTTAAGAATAAATTGTTTGTGTGGCACGGGATCTCAAATTACTTGTATATCTAAAGAGCTTGAAGTAAAAATTAGTAGTAAAATTAGAAGGACACTAACGGCAACGAACGTCACGCTAAGGAAAACATTTTACAAAAAAGTAGTTATAGTTAAAAAACAAATCTTCGTTGACCTACAAAAATTCGACTTCAAGTACAATTATATCAAGGAGGGCTGATATTGAACACGCAGCATTTGAAGGTAGTATGAAAAGAAAAAAATTGAAGTGTTCGAATTATGAAGACATGGAAGTAATTCTTTTTAAATGGATCAATGAGGTGAGAAGTAATTATATGCCCATCAGTGGACAAATTATTCGCGAGGAAGCTAAAATAAACGCTAAAAATCTCAATATAATCAACTTCACTGCTTCAAACGGATGGATAGACGATTCCGCAAGCATCATGGTCTTGTCTACCACTGAGTCTACGGTGAATCAGCTGCCGTTGACATTGATGATGTCGAATCAAGGATGAAAAACTATAGCAGAATAACAACAGGTTCCCTTAAAGAGAATGAAGACTGCATTTGTAGTAGCGAAAAATGCGCGTGTATGGTATCTTTGTGATAAAAGAATTATTCTCACAATAAATAACATTATACACTATTAAAAAAGAAACAACAAAAACGTGTCTAACGGGGCTCATTGATAATTATTTCATAGAAGTAGAGAAACCGGAACGGATTTTGTCAGACAACTGAACACAATTTATCTCCTCAAAATGGAGAAACACTTTAGAGAAAGAGGGCGTTGAAGTTTGTTTTTTGAGTGACCGACATCCAAAGTCAAATCCTATTGAAAGGACAATGTGAGCAGCATCGCTGCGAATACAAGCATTATATCTTCTGTACTTGTTTTCGCAATCACTCGATTTGATACTTTTCCATTTCAGTCATCGCACGCAGATATATAATTTCGTTTCGAAATTCTACGATCTTATCTTTGTAAGCCAATTTAAATTCATGATGTTATTTCAGATTATAAATACAATTGGACCTTCACTTACATTCATGAAACCAACTTAAAATAAGAGTTTATGTTTTTCCAAACAAAATTTTTGATTTTCAAAGTAACTTAGTTTTTAAATAATGATTTAAAAAAAAATTTATTATATTATATTAACATTTCGCACCCTGACTTTTTTTCGTGAGCTCAAAAATGAACACGCTGTTCCATTTTGGTTTTCTTTTTGTGAAACTTTTAACCTCCACTGACCTCGGATTCTGTCGGTTGAAATCTCCACCGACCTTGGATTAAGTCACATTCAATCGGCGAGTTGAAATCTCTTGGCCGGTCATACATTAATCGCATAGGTTTCCTTGTCTCTACCTCAGATTAGATTGGACTTAGTAGTATAGAAATCCTTGATTCGACTTCCAATTAGATCGGATTCAGTCGCACAGGATTTCTTGTTTATATATCGAATTAGATCGGACTCACTCGGATATAAATCCTTGTTTTGACTTTGGATTGGATCGGATTCAGGCGGATAGAAATCTTAGCTTCGATCTCGGATTCAGTCAAACTGGAATCCTCGATTTGAAATAAATCAATTAGCAAAAGAATGGTTCTAAAATGCAAACTTTTTTATGTGCAATTATTTATATTTTCATTTACAAACCATATTTCAAACAGTATATTTTTAAATCCTGCGTAGTTTTTTTGTGATGCGTCGCAATTGAGGACGACCATGCCTGCTAAGATCCAGGGCAAGGGCATGCCAGGCGTGAGAAAGCGATTATTATAATCTATGCTACAAAATTTTGAAGAATATTCAGCAGTTACACTCTTATCATCATTCTTCATAATTGGGTTTCTTATATTTCAAGGAAATGAGGACTGGAATTAGAATTCCGTGTTTCATATTAGTGGTTCTTCCTAACCCTATTGGTAACTATAATTATATATATAATTTTAAGTGGTTTTTATGAATTGCAGCATATTTATTTCCTATTGAAAATCGTACAATCTGAAATAGAGCTTTGTCTCCTAACGCACAGAGCTTGCTAAATGGAAAAATTAGTAAAATTTCACTGATTACTAATGAAAGTATACTAAGTCAATTATAGAAAAGTGAGCCACTGAAGATTAGTATAAAATTACGAAGTCGATTAGTAGAGGTATTATTTTATTACTTTTATAATTGGAAACTAATGATTCTTTCTTAAAACTGTATTATTGTATTTTATTACTCTCCCTTTCACGGGTTCGAGGGCTCCGTTCCTTTTACATATTTTACGATTTCACTTAACACTATGCCTTATTCTTATTTTGACCTATAATCGCTTCGTCTTCTCATTTTTTACAAGTTCTCAAATATTATCTTACTAACTATTGTCCATAGCAAGTGCGCTAGACCTTCCAGGGCTTCCGTTTCCTCTTACCATTACTCTTCAAGCTTGTCCAAGTCACGCAACACTAATTTTCCTAATACATGATTCAATTTTGGTTTTCTCCTCCCCCACGCATTCTCTCTTCCCTTTTCTCTTGTAAGCTCTTCATCCACTTTTCCACTTGTCCACAACAGCTCAGTATCCACCTAACTTTATCTACCACGCTCTTTCCGCCTTCCTATTTCCCTGTACATCCCTCCAACACGTGTTCCCACGATTCCCTTTCCTACCCACATACCCTACACATTTTCATTTCTTCACTCATCCAATATTTACACTCATTCACGCCTTCTCACATTCTGAAACGTATCATCCTGGACCACCTGAACTCATTTTTCAATTTCCCTAGATATTCTGGGACCCCTTCCAGCTTGAAAAATCTATACCATTTATTATATTTTGACTCCATAATCTTTTCCCACGTCTTCTCTTCCTGCTTCTTACTTATTTCACCCTCTACTACCTGCCACTACCTCCCGTCGTCACACATTCTCCATTTCCTTCTAACTTGCCATCTCTCCTCCTCCCCCTTTTCCTCTGCCTTATCACCAATTTCTCTCTCCCTGTTTCTTCTCTCAACATATAACCTGGGCAGTTCCAGCTCACTCCCATAACCCATCTCAGAAATCTCTCTTGCATGTTTTCTACCTTTTTGTCCATTTTCGCGTCTAAATAACTCGTAGGCAGAAATTTGAAAAATTCCAGGGTTTACAGTATATGTAAACCAAGTCTTCATTTTATCTCCCTGAATATTTCGCTTTGATCCTGAGCCTTTTTCTATCGAAATATCGAAATTTATATGCCGGAACATTATACTTTCCTGCAATCTCTAAACGACTGATAATAGCCAAAAACTAACATAAAGTTCTAAAAAAGGAATATTTGCTTTTTGAGGTATAATAGCATGCGGAAAGTGATTAATTCTTAAACCGTGCTGAAGAACCCGTCATAAAAAAGAATATTGTGCTGCAAGTGCAGAAAGTAGGCAGTTCCAGACAAGTGTAACGTTTGCGGTGAAACGAATCGAAGGTGAGTTTTAGGCGAGTCGGAGGCAAGTTGAAGGAAAGCCGTAAAAGAGCCGTAAACCGTTTAGGATACTTTTTATTGTTTCTCAAATAAAAATATTTCGTACAACAGGTACGGAAAGTAGGCAGTTACTCTTGTGAAGTTTACAGCACTTGCAATCGGATCTTCCTCAGGTCGTTTTCGGCTCGCCGGTCAGTCGCCCACAACTGTCCTCCGATTCGCCTTAAGCTTCACACACGTAAAGAACTTGATATTTTAGGAGTCCCTCTAAATATTGTCCATTACAATGCCATAAACCTCAAGTAATTTTTCTTCTTGAATTTGGAAGAAACTGTTGAATGAAATGTTAATACAGAGAAGCCTCGATAATTCGAATTTTCGATAATTCCAATTTTTTTTTTTTTTTGTACCGGCTGAAACTCGATCTTTTCCATGTTAATATTTCTCGATAATTCAAAGTATATTATAAGCCCCGCCGTGATGATAACTTCCATAATTCGAAGTACGGCAGTGAGTAACTAATATACTTTGAGAAACTCATATATATTTATAACCTAGACGATTGCATGTGATTGATCCGTTTTGAGCAGTGGGAGTTGGCGCGTGTGGCAAGGGTGGGGCTGCTAATATAAATAGAGGCTATGTAATCGTGTCGTCCTGTGTTAAATAGGACTCAGACCTGAACACTTCCGAGAATATGGAGAAAAAGTATAAAACACTATCTTTGAGTGAGAAAGTAAAACTCATTCAATGTGTCAAGAAAGGAGTTGAAAGGAAGAAGGACATTGCTGCTCATTTCGGAATATCTGCTAACTCTCTGTCTTGTTATTATTAAGAACAAGGAGAAAATTTGGGCTGCTTATGGTAATTCATGATTTCAACCGGATCGAAAGCGCATTAAGACATCTCGTTTTCCACTGTTGGAAACATCGATGGTGGAATCGATGAAATACGCTCGAAACCAGAATATTCCCTCATCTGGTCCTATAGTGCAAGAGAAAGCAGAGTTTTTTGCACTTGACTTAGGATACAAGGATTTCAAAGCTAGCTCTGGGTGGCTAGAAGAGTTCAAAAAGCGGAATGGAATTGTTTACAGGATATTAAGTGGCGAAAACACTTCTGTTTCGGAAGAAGACTGCGAAAAGTTCCTCACTGACATTTTGCCGGTTTTCTGAGAAATTTATGCAGTAGAAGATATTTTCAATGCAGATGAAACGGGACTTTTTTTTAAATGGTTACCAGATAAAACTTTGACATTTAAGGAAGATACTTGTCATCGTGGAAAGAAGAGCAAAGATCGCATTACTGTTATGGTCTACGCTAATATGTCTGGTAAAGAAAAACTGAAGTTATTGGTAATAGGAAAATCAAAGAATCCACGATGTTTTAAGGGAGTCAAGACTTTACCAGTGCCTTATGAGAACAATACAAAAGCTTGGATGACCAGTTCAGTATATGAAGACTGGCTTCATAAAATTGATCGCAAGTTCCAAAGAGAAAATCGGAAAGTTCTTCTACTTGTGGATAATTGCCCAGCTCATTCGAAAGTCTTGATTCAAACGTTAAAAGCTGTGAAGGTGGTTTACTTACCACCGAATTTGACTGCCGAATTGCAACCAATGGATCAAGGAATCATCAAGAACCTTGAAGATAATTACCGAAAGAGAATTACAAGAAGATTGCTCAAGACTTCGGATGAGAAAATTGGAGTGCTTGATTTGAATTTGTTGGATGCCATTTTCGACTTGAACAGAGCTTGGTCTGACGCCACTAATTAAGCAATTGCTAATTACTATCGAAAGGCTGGTTTTGTGAAAGCTGAGGTTAAAACTGCTGCGACACAAAAACAGGACGAACATTCTGCGGATAGTACTTCTGAAGAGTGGATTGATCTGTAAAGAAAAATGGGATTCACAGATGTAACCTTTGAAGATTTTTTGGATGTGGACACTAATTTAATGATTGCTAATCAACCTACAGACAGTGAGATATTCAATAGTGTAAAGAAAGAAGATCCTTTGAAATCTGATGACGAGAATGATGCCGAGAATCAGGATGTGACACCACCATTAACAAAATTCAGAGATGCAAAATTTGGTCTAGAAATTTCTCGTAGGTTTGTTTCTGAACAAAGTGATTTACCAGACTCTATTTTCGCTGCTATGGACTTGACTGAAAGCTTCTGTGAGGGGAACAGTTGCATTAAGCAGAAGAAAATTACTGACTTTATTAATTAATCTGACATTTGCAGCATACCAAACGGCCCTTTTTAGGGCCACTAAATTTATTTTACGTTGGATTACTTCTTGTTCATTTAATTCTTCTTCATAATAGACATCAATATAATTACAGATAACCACATTTTCCCTTTCCCTGATTCTAGTTCCCCTATCACAATTGTTACGTTTAATTAGGCTATATTATAAACCTGAAAACGTTTTATGTGCGTTCATACTATTACGATTACGATATTACGATGTTTCACTGTAATTAAAAATTATGAATGATATGGCGACTAGCATATATGTAAAAACATTTTGAAGAATGTTCATTTATCACACTCTTATGTAAATTCTGTTCGCAGAGAAAAATGGAATTTTTTTAAATTTAATTTTCGAAAAATAAGTTTTCTATATTGTTGAAATCGTGAAAAAGATGCACATTATTATTAAAATAATTTTGTTTAGATTTTTAATAACTTCAAAAATAATGATTGCATAATTTTTGGAAAACACCCTTAACAACAACAAATTTTTTATTTGACACCAATATAAACAATATCTTTTTCCTAACTTTTCAGATGTACTTCAAATTCAATGAAGAAGAGCTTGAGTCAGTGTAATTACTATCTAGAAAGAATTTCCAGTAGGCTAGAGTGAGAAAAAAATGGTTCATAATGTTTTAAACAAATAAATGAACAAAAGACATTTTCTCGTGATTCGTAATGATTAATTGTTTGAAATTCATAGTTTTTACATCAAATCTGAGAGAAATTAATGCCTTATTGTAACTAGTTAAGAATAGCTGCTATTCGACAATTATTTAAGCAATTTTTATAAACAAATGCACAGTTTTCGTTGGTCACAATAAATAGGTTCAAGTTCTTTGCAGAATCAACCAAAAATGTCTTGTCAATGATTTATTGCTTACATTTTTTATATCAACAACAACTGTTAATTATTTAAACAATATTTATAAACAAATTCACATTAAAAATTATTTTACAAATAGGCCTCATTTTTTTCAGAACAATGGACAAGAACAGTTAGTTATTTAGACAATTTTTATAAACAAATGTAGATTATGGACATTTTTGCATCAATCGGCTTATTTTTTTCGTGTTATAAATAAGAAATGTCTTACAAATCATTCCTTTTTGTAATATTTTTCTAATTGAGAAAGTGTGTTGATTATTATTTAAATGATATTTATAAGCAAATTCCAAGATTTACCGTTTTTCAATGATAACACCTATGATTAACACATATATAATGACCTTGGTTTTTCAGTTTATTAGGTAAAAAAAAGTCAATATTTATCATGAAATAATGGTCAAACTGTCAATTTGTTTATAAATATTCTTTGAATAATCAACACTTTATCTTAATCAGAAAAATCTGACAAGAAATAATTGGCGAAATATTTCTTGTTGATGCCACAAAAAGAAATATTATTTATCATGGAAAAATGGTCAAACTGTGAATTTGTTCATAAATATTGTTTAAATAATAAACAATTCTTGTTAATTGGACAAATATGACAAGAAGGAGTAATTGGTAGGAC
Source organism: Andricus grossulariae (assembly GCA_011634705.1). Lineage (NCBI taxonomy): Eukaryota > Metazoa > Arthropoda > Insecta > Hymenoptera > Cynipidae > Andricus > Andricus grossulariae. The sequence continues at coordinate 6,896 of JAABKJ010007477.1, read as the reverse complement.
ATTTCAAGTTTATTCAAAAAAAAAAACCTATTAATGCATAAGTGGCCAAAATGTACATTTTTTATAAAAATTGTATAAATAATTCACTTTTCTTGTCCATTATCAAAGTTTTATAGCGAAGAGTCATTGGCAATACCTTTTAGTTGATTTCGCTAAGAAAATCGAGCCTATTCTTGGAAAAATGGTCAATATGTGCATTTATTTTAAAAAAATTGTTTGAATAATTAATATTTGTTATCAAAGTGAAGGTAATTACAGCTACAAGTAACTGACAGTTATTTCTAGTTGGTTCCGCAAAAAATTGGGCCTTTTTGCGAAATAATGTTGAAAATATGAATTTGTTAATTATTATTGTTTAAATAATTAACAGAAATTTACAATTTGAACAAAATCACAGCAAGCAGTCATTGGCAAGACATTTTTGGTTGATTCTACTAAAAACTTTAACATATTCATTGTGACATCTCGCATCTCTCATATTTTATACAAAAACTATGAATTTGAAACAACTAATCATTGCGAATCACGATAAAATGGCTTTTGTTTATTAATTTGTTTGAAACATTATAAACCACTTTTTTTCTCTCTCTGATTTTGTTTTGTCAGAGTGAATTTTTTTTACACATTTGTTATACCTGGAAGCTTTACCGTCATTTAAACAAAAAACATCAAAATATCCAACAACAAAAATCACTATTTCCATGTGTATACATATCGCTCTCTATAGGTACGGGTTTTACAAGGTAAAGATGTAAATTGTATATTTTTTTACCAAATATCAGAGAAAACACTAAAAAAGTCAGTTTTATTGGCAGGCAATCTATGAATACAAATATTCAAAGATTATTCAGTACTGAGCTAGCCTGACTCACTATCAAAGTTGTCATTGTTAATTTTTCATCGGGATTAGTGAGCCGTATCAAAAATATGATATATTTTCGACAAAACTAAATGCGAAAATAATTACTAGATGACGCTAGTATCAATAACGAATTTTCCTTATTGATTTATCCGGCTCCCTATTGACACTACGCGTAGCTAAATAACACGAACAGTTTACAATAACAGTTTACAGTACTTGTCATCGGCTCTTCTTCAGATATTTTTAGGTTTGACTCTAACTCGCCGCCGACTTCCCTACAATTCCCCTCCTATTCACATTGAACTTCACACTCGTTTAGAACTGCCTACTTTCCACACTTGTAGCATGTAACATTGGTCAATTGTTTGGCCGCTGAGATCGCTCGGAAGAATATATTTGTTCCCGCTAGATTTGATCTATTGAATTTTTCAACTGCAATTTCTTCAATATGAGTCTTCACTCACGCATGTTAAAAATTAAATCATCCCCAGGAAAGTTTATTCGTCTTTATCTTTAATATGTCTGTCGCATTTCTAACGGCCTTTATGAACCTATGTACGTTCAAAAAAGGGGGTTGTTTAACTTGCTTTTAATTGTGCCTATTCAACAACTCAAGTCCAATTAAACAATCTGGATTGAGCATTGGGAGGACATTGAAACTAACCCTTACCTCCCTATTTTGGAAAATTACCACTAAGGATACCCTCGGAATCAGGATAAGGTTATTTTCTCCATCGGAATATATGACAATACTTTTCAAAGTGCGCATGTTTCGAAATTTAAAATAGTTTTCAGCCAGAAATTCGCGAGAAATGAAATTTTCTTGTGATCTTATCTCTACGAAAGCCAACGACTCTATTGAGTTTAACTCTAACTCGTTACGATTCATTTCAGTTACGAAACAAAAGAACCAATTACATTAAAATTGTTCACAGAATGTGAACTAACTTGAGCACGGATGGAATTATGAGCACTCCTGTTTCTAAATTTGTAAATTATAAATTCCAAGCCAGACTAATCCTCATGACATCGTGAAAATCCTATTCTAACGCAGGTTTTCGTCCCTAACAATATATTCAGGAACTTTATTTTTAAACATTAATTTCACTCTGTTTCTTCTCACTTTTTTTAACCTAAGCATCATTATAATTCAACTAAGTGCCATATTGAATTTAAAATTCCACTTAATTTGCCTAACCTTTTTATTTACCGTTACTGGAAAGAGGGAGCTCAAGACTCACCGAGAGATTATTTGTAAGGTTTCAAGATTGTGATCAAATTCTAACTTGGGTGAACAAATTCTCCCGCTTTAATTTTAATTAAAATTTCACACTTCAGATGTCAAGCGGACTAATTTCCAGGTCTTAGCTCTGGTTGAGAAGTCCATTTTGACTAGCAAGTGTCAAATTTTTCTATTAAAATGGAAATTCTTGTCAGTACCCAATTTCAAAATGGGATGCCGGTTCACCCCTACAATATCTCTGAACTTGAATTTCGTGTTCTTATCTCTGTTTTTCTTATCGCAGTCACTTTTCTTCTCCTTGTGCACAGCTGATGACGCGAATTTATCGATTTTAGGATAATCAGCTAACTTATATTTTCTCTATAATTGTGTGCTTATAGCTGGCGCGGTGACGGTTTGAAACGTCTCAAGCAGAATATATTATTCTTGACACTCTTCTATTACAAGTTGCAAAACTTCACAATGTATCACACTAACTCTGATTCACTTAAATCTTTATTACAAATCTTTATCAAAAATGTAAATTCTTTTAACTTTCTTGAAATCCTCCGAATTTCCTTAAATATCTGGATTCTTACCCAATTCTCTGAATTATCGGAATTACTTGAAACCTTCTTAGTTCCTTGAATTCGTTCAAAATCTTTGAATTCGTCTGAATTCCTATATTTTTTGCATCATTTTGAAATCCTTGGAATACCCTAAACGGTCTTACTTTCTTGAATTCTTGAAATTCCTTACATTCTTGAAATTTACTCAAAAGAATGCAAAGAACTTAAAATAATTCAAAGAATTTGAGGGAATTGAAAGGAATGGAAGGTATTCAGGAAATACACAGAATTTAAGGAATTCGGAGAATTTGTGAAATTCAGATAATTTGAGGAATTCGGTCAATTTCAGGAATTTGGACAATTTCAAGAATTCAGATAATTTCAGGAATTTAAAGGAATCAAGAGAAATTAATGATATTAGAAGATTTGATGTCTTTCAGCCTATTTCAGGAGTTCCGATAATTTCAGCAAACCAAAAAATTTCAAGATTTACAAAATTCAAGGAAGTAAAGGAAGTTGAAGAATTGGAGCAATTCAAAAAAATCCAGGAAATTGGAGAATTCAAGGAATTTTTAGAATTCAAGGAAACAAAAAAATTCAAGAAATTAAAAGAATTCAATGAATACAGACAATTCAAGGAATTCAGCAAATTCAGAGAAATCGAGGATTTCAGAGAATTTCATGGACTTAAAGAATTCAGAAAATTCGGAGAATTTATGGAATTCAGCAAATTAGGTTAATTCCAGAAATTCAAGTAATTCAGGGAAATCAGGGAATGCACATTTTTTAGACAAGTTACCATAGATTCAAAAATTAACTTGAGGGATTTTGAATGCATGGAAATATTGCTATAACGAACTTGACAAATTTTTAACACCTATTTAATTTCGGTATTTTTAGGTTTATAAAATTTTGAAACGTGTCCTGAACACATTTTGCACATAAACCTGATTGAAAATTTCTTTTTCAAGATTAGTCCATAATAGCACCTTAGAAACAGACGTAGAATCAGCATGACATGGACAGGAACTTTTACTATTAAGTGAACTTGAAAATAAATTTAAAAATCCAACAGTTGGAGCACACATGACATCGAAGTTATGTTGCGTGAACTGTTTCAATACCGAATTGAGTCCTAATTCGATTCCTAGTTTTTACAGTACTACTAACGTTGTCAAATTTAATTCCTCATCGTCATTAATGAGCCGTGTCTACGTAAGACTCAGTAATGATTTTGAGTGGTTCACTGATGACGGTATCACACATCACTATTTTACTTTCATGCTTATTATTTGTCGATGCACTTGTGGGGAGATAATGATGGGTGAGTCAGAAAGTGTAAAGTACAAAGAATGTGAATCTAGACGTATCAATTTTTCTCAGTCTAACAATCTCTTTATATTGAGCGCTACCCAGATAAAAATCTTGCGATACACATCACCCGCACATCGTAATTGTCACGTCGTGCTGGCGAACACGCACTGATGCGTTATGGGTCGCATTTCGATATCATGCATGATATTACGTAATGTTAAGGCATTCCGACGCACAGTTGGCTAAAAGGAAAAAGTCCATGTCGTGAGATGTGCGTCGTCGATTCGACTGGGGCTTTACAGGGTGCAAGTATATCAACATCCATATGTAACGTATTTTTTCTTCATATCCAATGGGCCTTAGTTCCCGAGATATTGAGGTTGTAGCATTTACGCTCAAGCGCGATGCATATCTCGCGACCTCTCCTTGTAAGTTAAATTTGACATTTTTGACAGAAGTTTGTATTATTACATACCATAGGCGCTGATATATTATATCTAATATGCTATTTATATTTTATTAATTGATTTTATCCTGCTGAATTCAAATCCGGGATTTAAATTAGTCTAGGCCTGTTTGTGAGAAAAATGCAATTGAATTTTCTATTTTAAACCTTCATGGCATGAATGATTTTCACCTAAGTAAATTTGACTATTTGTCGTATTTAAGGATCTTTGAGGTGGCTGAATTAGAATCCAAAGTCAAAATGTCAATATTCGAAATGGCTGTTCCAATATGGCGGACCGAACTGGTGAAAATGAAACAGATTGATTAAAACGTGCTACTGACGAGTTTTCAGGTGGCCGATTTCAAAGCTGAAGTCTAAATTTGAAAATTCAAAATAACGGATCCAATACGAAAGAAGGCGATTGGTTTAATTTATAAAAGTTTATACCAAGCAGTCTCGATTTCGGAATTTTCGTGATTTTTATGTGAATTTTTGTGGCTTGATGAGCTATCGAAACTCAATGCCATCATCAGTTCTGAATGACGCAAATGTAACTCTTCAGAATTTAAAGCTACGCTATGACAAAATTGCTCGGAATACTTATCCAAAATTTCTTGCAAAGGGACAAAGAAAAAAAAAGTCTTCACAAAGCTGTAGGTCTTTTAATATACATGTGTTGTCATAGAAAAACAAAATAAATAATTACCCACAACCAATTTAACGCTTTGTTCCTTACTGTGATAGACTCTCATATGTTAAATATTTTAGCATGAGGTCGAAGCGTAATAAAAATTCAAATAAATGGAGCAAAAATGACTAATAATTATAGTACATAAAATATCTCATCAACATAATCGATAAATGGTAATTAATAATCAAAATCCTGTGGATAAATGTCAAGTTCAGTGTAGGTTTTCAAATTCATAACGTACATTTGTACATGAAACCTATCATATTTGTCCACTTGGATCCGTCATTTAAATTTTTTTTATTCAGACTTCCGATTTAAAATCATCCATTTGAAAAACTCCCGAGTAGCAGTTTTTTAATTAAATCAATTAAATTGTCACAATGTTGTTCCGTCGTATTTGAATTTTTGACATTTTTACTTTGGATTCGAAATCAACGACCCGAAAAATCGCCGTATAGTACTTTTTAGTCATATCGGTTCGGATTCACAATTTTGGTCCACCATATTGGATCCGCCATTTTGAGTTTTGACATTTCGACTAAGGATTCCAATTCAACGATATAAAAAACCCTTAAATACAAAGAATAGTGAAATTTACTTAGGTGGAAATCATTCATGCTATGTAGGTTTAAAATTGAAAATTCAATTGAATTCTTTTCGGAAACAGGAAGTTCTTGGCTAATTTTAAGTCCGGATTTGGATTCGGCATGGAAAATGTATTGTACATCTATTGTATATCTATTGTACATCTATTGGAAAATGTGTGTAGCATATTCAATGTAATATCTGAGCATCGATGGTATTCAATAATAAAATTCAATACAAAAAAATTCAAAAATAATCATATTTTAAACAGTATACTTTAAAATCATGCGTGAATGTTCTGATATGCGTCGCAATTGACGACGACTATGTCTGCTAGGGCTGTGGCACGCCGGGCGGATTAATCCGAACGCGTGCGAGTCAATACGCCATCATTGTGCGCACACATTGCTTTCGGGGTATATATATATAGTTCTATCTCCAGGTGGCTCATTGCGAAAGTCGTTACCCTAATTATACTTATTCGTTAGTGGAAAACTACAAATTTCTCAGTCAGAATATATGAAGTTATTTAAGGCACTGCATACTACTTAGAAGGAGGTTATATAAAATGAAATGACAAATAGAACAACTTAATAATTAGCCAGCACGATTGTGTAACGTTTTCAACTTTACTAAAACAATAAGACGGCCCAGGCAACACAATTACGTGCAGAAAAGGTAATGGGGAGGTAAGCAAAGTTTTCAGCAATATCACAAATGACATTGATTTGGGTAACTTGTGACGTACTTTGTAAATCACCATTAGGTTCTGTTTTACTTCCAGGACCCTTCCAGGCAAATAATATATTATTTTCATATAAAATGATCCGGGTCATGATTTTAAAAATATCATCCAAACCAATTTTTGTGAATGATTACCCAAAAAGTTTTAAAAATGAATTAATATTGTAAAATTAATTTTCAATAATAATAATTTACGTTTGACACACTACATTATTAAAAAAGTCCCTATGCGCTTTCATTAATACGACTGCAGTGATTACAGGTAATGCTTGTTTACTAAATGTATTTTTTTTAATATACAGTAAAGTCTGCATCATTTCAAGACGCCATTATTTCAAGACCCCAACAGTTCAAGCCCCCCGTATACGGTTATTTCTGTGACTGACCAATGAAAAAAGAGGCCCGAAGAGCGGGAAACCTTGAATTGAGTATTGTTTCACGACTTCATGGGAATACGTCGC
>JAABKJ010007476.1:0-20932 GCA_011634705.1 Andricus grossulariae | reverse complement strand
CATCAAACCCGGCCCTTCTCAGGGCCACCAAACAGTTGTACGTAGAAGGCAACCTAGCTTCTTCACAGATAATCCACAGGAGTTATCAATTCTTACCAATTTTTATCTCTATATTTTCTTAATCCAAAAAAAAAGGTGGAACTAAAAGGTTCATTTTCAACCTGAAGGCGTTCAACAAACATGCTGAACCTCCACACTTTAAGTTGGAGGATATCAGGACCACAAAAGTAGAAAATATTTGTGCTTCACGTTTCAAGGTGAGACGTACAACTTTACGTGCTTACCTTTCGGTCTGCGCATAAGTCTATTCGTTTTCACCAAATTTGGTTTACTTGTTTACGAAAATTCTTTTAGGAAATTGCGCAGTAGAATTTGATGACGTCATTATGAATATTCTAGAAAGTAAGCACTTCAACTGTAGAATATTGGTAAAGTACGTTTTTATGGTCTCTGATAGTAATATATCTACCTCTTTGTTTCAACGTTCTGGAAGGTTCAACATTACAAAAAAAGATTTTGACCGCTGAATTAAATTATTTAGCTAGAAAGCAATAAATCATCATCGACAGCTATAAACTATATTATACAGTAGCCTCAGTGGAAGATTGAAAACTTCGAAATATTCTAATATATTAGTTTTATATTTTTTTAAACTTTATTTTGAAATTTCAACGTGCAATAGGTAAAACTGACCTTTCTAAATAAGAGATAAAAAAAGAGCATATATCTGTGAATAAAAAAGACATGTGACCTCATATCAAGTGTTTTTATATGTCGTAAGAAGCGATAACTGTCCGGCAGAAAACCCTTAATATATACATCTCTAGTCCTCGCTCGCTACTCGATACCAGAATGAAGCAATAAGAATCCTGGAGTATATGACCTACCGTAAGAAATGCTTGATTCCGTTAGATACTCTCTTACCTATATTATTCGATTCGCTTGAAATATATTTTAATTTTATCTTTCTCGTTATCTTTAAGTTCTGTAAGATTCTAAATTATAATCGATGCATCTAGAAACACGTAGAATTTGATTCTCAAAATTGCACAGTATTGCACTATATGATGCAAGAAAGTTCCAGAAAATTCTGCATGATACTAGACACGTTTGGCATATAATTTTTTGCAATGCAAATGTAATGCGTCATTGAAAATAACCTTGAACTTGCTTACGAAAAAAATTTAGCAGTATAATTTGATGACGTCATCAAGAATGTTCTAGAAACCATGCACATAGCTCCTTTTATAGACGCTTACTCTCTCTACCAAATGTTTGAATACTTTTTCACAATGTTGCCAGATATTGCATCATATGATGCAATAAAGTTCAGGAAGATTCTACATTATAATAAACACGTTTTTTGGGGTATAATTTTTTTGCAACGCAAAATGCAATGCGCCATTGAAAATAACCTTGAACTTGTTTACCGAAAATTGAGCAGTTTAGTTTGATGACGTCATCAAGAATGTGCTAGAGGAATGTTTTTTACGAATTATTTGCGCATTAAATGAATAAGGAGAGAAATTTTTAGTTGAATATGTTACCTATAAGGGAGCAATCAATCAAATTTATGTAGACGAAACAGGATGTCATACATAACCCTCCATACCAAATTTCATCTGTACACCTGCACCTTTTTGCGCATTAAATGATTATTTTATCTGTAGTAAAGCAATGAATCATCCTCGGAATAACTATATGGCGGAGTAGAAATGGACAGGACAAAGCAAAATACAACCTTAAAAGTTTATTCAACAACTAAGAGAAACTTACCGAAAGGGCATATCCAGAGGGTTGAAAGAGAAAACAATAGGATCATATAAAATATATAAACAATTCAAAAACAGGTGAGAGGGGTCTCGATAACATTAAATCGCAAGAAGGGGGTAAAATCCATTATAAAAATAGAAAATTGAAGGAGGGATCGCAATTACCAATTTTGAAGGGTCAAACATAGAAAAGGTACGATAACAGAATGCGCGAACATATAATATATAAATGCATTATAATAATATAATGTATAAAACATTATAGACCGGGTACGCAATATATTATAGTGCATAAACATAGCGTGGTTAAGGCTTCTCATTCGATGGAAAATTAAAGGGGATTTTCTTCTGGCAGATAGATACAGGGGTTCGCAAAAGAATATATTAAAAAGTCCTCGAAAATATAAAAGGGGACGCTTATAAATGGATACAAAGAGAGTTCTCATAAACAGACAACAAAAGGTTCTCAAAATAGATGTAAAAGGGGGTCTGAACAACAAATTCTTGGGGTTGTCAAAGGTAGACGCAAAGAGGGTTCCGAAACATAAAAGCAAAAGTGTTTTCCATAAATAATTTTTGCAGACTTGAGTAATGATTAAAGCTGCTAATTAAATCGGACCAGGAGAGGTTAACATTATAGTATATATATCACAATTTAGGGTATAAGGGGTCGGGGTTGGCTAGTTAAATAGCTCGAAAAGGGGAAAAATCGCAAAGAGTCGCAAATATTACCGAAGGCATTGTGGGGTCTCCAAATCGTGAGGGTAATGCAAGGGGTTCCAAATATGAATACTGTGACAGGCTACATTTTACGTACCTGTCACTTTAAGTAGAGTCCACAGGTAATATATTTACAGAGAAAATGACCGTGACCAAGAGCGAACGTCGCACATTATTCCAAGAGCACTCGTTAGAATGTGTATTTAGTCAAAAAAATCACGGAAGCCAGGGATGGTTTGTCACAACAGAGGTTTAGTAGGAGGGATGAACGCACCCTGAGGCTGAAGGACCTTTCACCGACCTACAGTCCTATCATCCCACCACTCAATTTTTCCGATAACAAAAAACATGTCAGGCCGCTAACATCCTGTTGACCAATTCGCACCGGATCGTCATCTCTACGGTTCTCTGGCGCCACTTCAGCTAGGTGTGACGTGATAATAGCCATACCCTGAACAACTCTAGGGCAGCTAGAGCTGGGTACCGCTGCATGGAAGGATCGACAAGTTTCTGGCGAACCATGGTATATTTACCAACGGCCAAATGCAAATAAGACGTAACTCTGAACTCTTGTGGGTAATGATCTAAATCGGAGCCACTAACAACCGGCTTTGCACAAATAGCACATGGCGCCGTCATCTTTACCAACATTCGAACGTCATGTTACGAAGCGAATGCCACAGGAAGCACGGAAGATCACATGAACATAGCCTTCCAAACTCGACCGCAATATCCATCAGCAAGTACCCCAAGGCGACGCCATATTGCCTGGACATGTGACGTCACAATTTGTATGTTAGCAAGATGATCAGAAACTCGGGGAGTGTGGCCTTAGCGGTCGTCATACGGATTGTCAACGAACCTACCAACCATGGAACCGAACCGTTTCACAGGACTATTACCGAAAATGTAAGACACGTAAAATATTGTAAAACCCGGTAACTCTACGACCGTTGTTAACATTAGGATATGGCCAGGTATCCGTGAAAACTTTCATTGGAATATTTAACGTTGCCGGAGAAAATGAAAGGTTTCACGGAACCAAAGCTTCGAAACGTTTGAAAGTTTCACACAAACATATGCGCTTGCACACTCCAATCGAGTTAATAGCTACAGTCAGCGCATGAAGCGTTTGAATACAACCCCAACTTTTTCAAACAATACGTATTAATTATTTAATTTTATTGTACTTGCTCAAGACCAGCTTATAATAATTGTTAGAGGCAATCAAAAGTTATTAACATTCAATTCGTGATTACCTTTAAATGAATTATTGTAACAATTGCCTTAGTAAACAAAGAATGTTATCAAAAGTTTATATTTAACACTCCCTAGAATTTTCCTATTTTGAAATTTCCCCCGCTAAAATCATAGACATATATCGACACATAGATCGACGATTTAATGCTAATTATACAAGTGTTCTTTTTCTTCCTTTAGATATAAAGAAATTACGTTTTGGCTCTCAGGATTAATTCTCTCTCTAGCAAATGATAGAACGCCTATTCGAAGGTATCTAATTTTGTAACCTTTTCCATTTATTTATTTTCAAATAATTGTTGTTACCTAATTAATCCTAGAATTCGTTCTATTAGGTTTAGCCGTTTCCCCTTCGCGAGAAATTTAAGTTATTTCAGTTTGAAGTTAGCTCATAAATTGTCAGCCATTTATAATAATAATTATTATTTTGAATTTTCATTCAAAGATTTAGGAAATAAGTGACTTTTAGGCTTAACATGGCCAACGGCGCGCGAAGGCTTGGATAGTGGGACTGGGTGGCGGTCCCCACCACTCGGCTGCGACTACGTTGCTGTTTCTCGGCCAATCGGCAAGCTCGTCGGCGTTCCCACTACCGCCGAGACCTCCGTGCCCAGGCTGCCGGGAGGCGAGAGTACTCAGTAAGGTCAGTCGTTTTTACGAAGCCCAAGGAGTCAGATACGTCAGCTCTGCCTTCTCTCTGTCAGAATTTTACTTTGTGAATAAACCTTAAGCTTTGAAAGAAACAAAAGTGTTTGCAGATTTTCTCCTCAACTAACTCTCATCATCCGAACGCGCAACTACATCGGTTTATCGTGTTCGGTCTGGTTAATCAACGTTTGTGTTCACGAATTCGATCCTTTCGCCGGAATCTCTTTGCGTTTCAAGATCGGTTTCGCGTCTCTTTTCCTTCATTTTATATTACCCACGTGCTGCAGCAGAAATTATGGGTAATCAAAATGACGGTAACGGGTACCAGTGCTTGTTGTGTGTGACCAATGACAACTTTAGAGAACGCACGTCTATGAGATTGGTCGTAATCGGTTGGTCATCTGGTCGCAAGTTTATATAATTTTTGTGGAGATTGGGTTCGCGTGAAGGGGTTGCCCTATTACCCATTAAAAAGGATTTCTTTTACTTTGTTCGCCGCGTTCTAGTCACGTGTCACATACAGATTCGCAGTTCGAAGAGACAGCTTGTTTCCTTCATCAATTCCGGGTTCTTTCGTTTTTCTTTTTATCGCGCGGGCTACGAGCAATTGATATTCTCGGTGATTTTCCGTGAGTGCTTCTATCAAACAAACCTTTTTCATTTCAGAGGGTAGAAGACAAGCACGGCCGAATCAACGGACGCGGCAAAGATTAGCACATCGGGCCGGTGAAGCGCATCGTGCAATAAATGATGGAGTTCGCGTAGCCGTTCCGGGCGGACAAAAGACTCGACCGAACCAACGGACACGACAAAGACAAGGATGTCAGGCCGAAGAAGCGCGTCGAAAATCCGAGGAACGGGCCCGTCAAGCAGCCCTCGAGTATAATCCGGGGAAGCCGGAGTTTTTTGATGAAGGTGGTGGGCCCCTTGTAGAGATCCGTCGCGGACGACTGGAAACCCGGGACCCGCGTCAAAGAAGACCGTCCACCGACCGTTCGGTGCCGCTTTCCGTACCGTTACCTAGTTTCGTGAACGTTCTGCGTCATATTTTTCCTCCACCGATCATCACGCGCCGAGACCTTCTACAAGTCGCGCCGCAATAACCGTTGATTGTATCGACGCACATCCAACGCCCTGGGTACTACGTGTACCTCCGACATTTGCGTTGCCGCCGTTGCCGACTTTATAAATTTGCTAGCTTCTTTTCCTAGTCCTTGCCTCGCCGAGGAGACTCAGGCCTCGTCTCCGGCACTTCCAGAACCGACTTCGTCGACATCTTTCTCCAGTCACAATTCTAAACTCGCGCTTGTCGAATTCATTCCGCATCTTCCTATTTCTCGCTCTCTCTCTATCCTCTAATTTCATAAATGGTGTCTTTTTGCGGCAACGACTTGTAAAGCCGGATATTGAACGAGTGAACTTGCCCCACCCAGTAGGCAGCACAACGACCCACAAAGAATAAGTCAGTTGCACACCTGGCTCGCTTCCCGACAAAAGAGAGACACCACCCCACGTCCCTCCCAGTCTAAGTAATCCTGGGTCCGTGTCACGTATCCTCCCTTCTCCCTCTTCTTCGACCCCCCCCCGTTTCAAGAAATTAAAGCAAAAATAATTACGTAGACAATAAGTTTACTAAGGCTGCCGACCCATTATTCTTATGTATTTTGAGCCTCTGAGTCCGAATATACGAGTGAGTTTTTGACAAAATGCATATTTCAAAAGTGTAAATGTTTCAAGGGCGAAAATTTGACGTTCTTTACTAACCTTGCGAGTTAATAACTTTGGACCTAGCCAATACTGTTTTGGATTGAAAAAGCTGTTTATTTTTTAGAACTTAAATGCAATCGTTTAAAAAAATTATGAACAAATTGTTTTTTCAAACTGAACACATTTTTTTATACTAAATATGGCTTTTATTTTAAAGCGACAGTTCCGTGGTAATTTTTTTACAAAATGCATATTTTAAAGGTTATACATTTTTGAAATTCGAAAATTAGACATCGAAGAAACCTTATTTTAATCGCAGAAAAGTGTATCATTATGAAACCTCCGCTAATAATTAACTATAATGATTTGTAAAGTAACTTTTGAAGAATAAATAGCTCTTCTCAATTTAAAAAAATATTTACTAGGTCAAAAGTTACTGACAATCATAATGCATAATGTGAGAAACTTATTTAGGACCTTTTCCCGTTAAAATAGGCTATACTTTATTTAAAAAATTGTTCAGTTCGAGAAAACCTTTTTTTTTATAATTTGCTTAAACAATTGCATTCCAAACCAATTTCGCCCACTTTTTGAAAAAATTTACTTGTGGATTCAGATTCAGGGGCTCAAAATACATAATACTAATGAATTTTTAGCCTTAGGAAACTTACTGCATACGGGATGGTACCCAGCACCCAGCCTATAATGTTCAAATGCAAAAAGAGGATCTGGAAAACTATGCAGTATTTCATCTTCGACAATTTCATTTCCAATATCTTTAAATGGCCCTTACAAATTTAAAGGTTCTTCTGTTATCATTTTTAAATCAATATCAGTTATTACATCTAGTAAAAGAGATTAAATTTAATTTCACAGTTCAACTTCTTTAAAATTAACTTGGCTTTCAAAGAAAGCTTGAATTGAGAACAGTTATTATGTCATATCGTTTTTTATGCAAAATTACAACAGCCACTAACATTTATTTCATCATAAACCTCGAAATAGGGGAGCGGTAGCGAATACGACACACATAAAGGAAAATTCACGATTACAATTGAAATATAAAGTAAAACATTCTGATACAATATATTTTGTTTAAGCCAATATCTTACCAATGCTCCATGCGCGTTTCGATTTCAATTCATAATTATTGAATAAAAAACAAATTATGAAGAAAAATGAGTAAAATTTAATAAAAATAAGATAAATATATTGACGTTTAACATTATTGACATATTTGAGGGATTGTTTCTGCAAAAATTTCAAGAAAAAATGTTTTTTCAACAGTGCAGAATGTCTCACAATAATTTGAGGGTTATGTCTGTTGAAACGTCAAGAAAAAAATGTTGTATTAAAAGTGTAGAATGACTCACCAATATGAAAAATAACATAATGAAGAATAAAATTTTAATAATTATCAATGGGGAAACTTTTCAATCAATTCTTTATATTAAATGTCCCGAATGCACCATATTATTCGCATGTAAATAGTATTTAATAAAGATTTTTTACATAAAAGTTTATTAATTTTACTCAAAATGTTAAACTTTAAAGCATCCAGGAAACTCGGAACAGCATATTTACAAAAAAAAATTATAAGTTTACACACAACTTATCCCAATTTTTTAATAATGTAACGTTGAAAACATATATACATTTAATAAAACTACCTCGACAAGCAGAAAATACATTAATGTTCGAAAACTCGAACGCACCACATTAGTTGCTGCGCCGGCGCTTCCCTACGTCAACTTTATTTTTGAAAATTCTTTAAAAATAATAATTTTTTAATAAATATATAACATTCTACGATCTTTACAGACGAAAATTAAAAAATCGAAAGGAGAGGGCTAATTCATAAAAAACGTTTAATAAACATCTTTATTTAATATAGCACATATTTTAAAATATATTATTTATTCACGATTATTTACAATAAACTTATAACAAAAAAGTATGTAAAAGGAATAAAAGGAATTTGTGTATACGCAATTATATACATAATACATATATTATATGAAAAGGATTTTAATAATTGAATTTTCAGTTCCAAGTGCATGAAAGTCACTTTCAGTTAGTTACCAGTAACTAAAATTTAAGTTACTTTTGTAATTTAAATGTGCTTGAAATTTTAAGGTTTTTCTATCATTGCCTTATTTTTATTTATTTTTTAATTATTTGCTGTATTTTAGACATTATATGGACTACGTTCCTTTTTATTCCACTTTCTTTCATAAACAGTTTCATTTCATTGGAGGTCGGATAGGTTTCTTCTTTTATTAACTTTGAAAAATGATTATTTATGAGAGTATACTCAGTGTTCGACCAATCTGAAAAAAGAAACAACTTAGAACCTTTCCTACTAGTAAGCAAGGCTTATTTCAAGCTCACAATTTACTAAAAAACCATGCAAATTAGTTGAATTCGAGTATGAATACTTCTAACTTGTTTTTTTTTCATCTTCTGCTGTCTCACTGGACTACCAGGTGGTTCGACGTTTTCAATGTGATGTATGTTCAGTTCTGGGAAGTAAATGATAACATTAATCGTAGAGATAATAAATTTTTCAAATGAAAATGAAATATTAGAAAAATTCGAAAGAATTATTAGTTTGTTAAAAATTGTACCTTCACTTTTTCCATGCGCATCAATAATATGGAAACTTTTGCGTCTGATAAGTGGCCCTATGAACTTCGAAAATTGGCTTATTTCTTCCTTTGACAAATTTGAAAGTTGAACCACGGTGGCAATTTGCTTCCTTAGCCTGTTGTTCGTCACCGCTTCTGGATATTTTAAATCAATTTCCTGTGTCAGAAAGCGAATCGCTATATCACCGTGACACCATTTAATTGTGCTATCTGGTACAGCGAAAAGGTATTCATTATCCTGTGGAATATATTTCTTTCTTTCTTCTAAAAGGATTTTGATCAATTTTCGTAATAATTGTGGCACTAGAATCACCACAACTCTGGACCCTTTTCCACTGTTTAGGACTAGCTTGTACTTGGTTCTAAGAATGTTTTCGAATTCTGTAAGAGCACTTCTGAAATCTGCAAACTTTGACCGTGTCTCTATTTCGTGATCTTTGATTTTTAGATACTGTACATCTCCGATTCGCCTTCGGTTGAATAGGATTACTATTGTTAATATGCGATTACCAAGAGTTTTATAAGTAATGCTATCGTCTAAATAATTACTGAAGTGGCACAAGTAGTGGCTTGTTCCACCGTTTTTCTTAGAGGTCTTTCTTGGTCAGAGCATATATTTCGATGTTCCATGAAGATTCAATAATTTCTTTTAGTTTTCTGACGTGTTTTATCCGAAGTTGCGACTCCTCTTTAGTTTGAATTGTGAACCCAGAGTATTCTTTTAAAATTAAGCGTATAAGTAAGTCACACATGTCTTTTAGGCTTTTTCCCATGTGCATTTGCCAGACTGGGGGTTGTAAAAGTTTTATTCAATAGGTCGTATCCTATGATTCTTCTTGTGGCCAGAACAATAAGATTTCATTTCTGGGGTTGAAGTATATCTTTGAATGAAACAGCATCATCAATCACCATTTCCCGATAAGGAATTAAAAGACCAGAAGCTTCCCTCATTTTATTGCTACACGCATATTCCTTTCTTTCCTTCTTAGGTCGTTTTAAATAACATTCTCCAAAATGGACAATGAAAAGATCTTTTTTGGCCACAAACGCTATATAATCCATCTTCATTGTGCCAAAAACCTGAAAATATAATATGTTTTAAATTGTCTCGATTTTAGGCATTGCATCCTAGTAGTACCAGTTATTTCAGTCTTCAAAGAGACATAGAAATAATAATAATAAGATTATATACACTGAATCTCGACTGTAAGAATCTCCGTATGCTTTAGACAGGCATCACGTAGAGGGGTATTTTTTTAAATTAAAGGTGAGTCCTCACCGAATGTTGCATTATAAATTCTATTTGATGTGCTGCACATATTTTTATATAGATTTCTGCATGCCTAATCCAAATATGATATCATTTTTCTATATTTGTTAAGGACTTACCTTTAGGTTGAAAAAATACCCATGTTCGCTATGCCCATCTCTATTGCACGATTTCTAGATGAAAGGGTGTCTGTCATTAAGCATGGTAAAATTCCCTCAATCAGCGATTCAAAAAAATGCAGTAAAACTAGGTTAGAACATGAAAGAAAATAAGATTTAGCTTTTTAGACGACTACCTTCCACCCTTGGTACCACCCTAATGATGACATGTGTGTGATGACATGATCCAGTGGTTGATGGGCGATTATAAGTGAGACCAAAAAAAATTCAACATTTTGAAACTTTCGCCACACTTATAATCGCCAATAAACGTAAAAATACGGGTTTTTAAGATTAGGATGGTACCAAGGGGTGTAGATAGTTGCTTAAAAGTCTGAATGTTATTTTTTCATGTCCTAACATGGCTTTACTGCATTTTTCCGTGTGGTAGAGTGAAGGCATTTCGCATTTTAGAGAGAGGGTCAAAACGAAATTAGAATTATTCCGCTTACACATTAACTTTGAATAATAACAACATTTGTTGGGTCTAGTGAGCAGGCCGCCAAAGTTTTGCGAGTTTGATACATAATTTCGATGGCTTGCCTGAATTATTCCATCTGTTTCTAAATCATTTGTGCGACATACTTTAGTGTGGCGACTCACATAACTTTTTTCAAACATACCCTTATAGTAAATGCACGAATAATGAGTAGTGGGCAATTCGACTTCATCTGTCTGCCTATATGGCCTTAAAGTTCCATTTATGTACAAATCGGAATTAGTTTCTTTTCTAAATAACGCAAGAGCCTGCCTTCTTTCCTCACTAATCTTTGAGAATTGTAAAATACTTCTTCTTTCCTTCTTCTATCTGTGGGATCTTTGCATATGCCTTACAAAATTTTGTGAGGAAACGTCTTTGGAGCAAAATGTACACCATACGATCTTTCCATTTTCCTTTTTTCCCGCTGCAATATGATTGAAATTAAAAATGTTATATAATTTTATAAACTTTTTAATATGATAATTTTACCTTAATATTCTCAGTGACATTTTCACGTGATGGCGTACGTTCTTTGTTATTACATACATTACAATTTTTAGATTTTTCAATATTTTGGCTACAAGCGATGCTGCTACGAGTGTAACCATCATCATCATAATCATTAACGGTATTCTGGGAGGACGATCAGTTGTTTTCTAAATGATTATCAATATTAAAATCGCTGTCTCTATCATCATCTATCATCTCACCACTTAATGAACTAAGTTTGTCATTATTGTAATTTAATTTGGGTTCATTGTTAGGTGACTCCGATTTTTTTCTATAGTCTTGCCGCTTATTAGATAGTGTAATTTTTGTATTTTTCTGGAGTGGAATCTCAAAGGAATGAACAGAAGCCTGAAAAAAGATATCATGCAATATTTGTTTGTTACCAATAAAATTATACTTTCACTTACATTTCTAATTGTTGAACTTGAAGATTCAACAAAACCCATGTCCTAAGCGTTGCCTACTTTTGTGCTCGTTTCTTCAAATTCATAAATATCTTTTACCCTTTCGGTTATCATACAGTGTTTTTTCATTGAAGCAGCCATGCTGATACTTTCCGGACAGCTGACACGTCCACTGAACTATTGGTTATCCATTTCTATTGAACAGTGAAAATTCGTTTGTTAACAATAATAAAATCACCGAATAGCATGTGGGGAATTATTTTCTAAAAAGCCCCCACCTAAACAAGCGAAGTTCACGAACTAATCTTTAACTTTTTCAAATTGTTCTGGATTCGCAGTTTATGAGATGAAATTGTCCATCGTAACAAATAGTTATGCGAGGAGTGATAAAGGCTAATAAACCTCCGCTCGCAATATTCAGAACAAAAGGTCATAAAATGAGTCTCACGATTTGTGATTAGCTTGTGAGGTTGCACAAGAGGCCAAAAGGAGTAATTCCAAAAGAGTCGCAAAAGCTGTGTTGGAGATATCGCGATAAAAGTTCATAAGATGGGTCTCACGAACGGGGGCTTAGCTGATGAGGTTGCAGGAGTGGCAAATAAGGGGTAATTTCAAAAGAGTCGCAAACGCTTTAGTGGGCATATCGCAAGAAAATGGAATTTTACAAGGTCATCTCCAGGGTCACAATCTGACATTAAAGGGAATATGGCGCAGGGTTGCAAAAATATGGCAAAATCATTTCAATGAAGTATCAAAGAACATGACCAACTTTTTGGCAATTCAGCACTAAAAATGGAGCAAAAGGATCACAAAAGGTCACAAAAGGGCATCACAAGGGTGTCAAGATTTCGGGGACTTAAAAAAGAGTCGTAAATATGATAAGAGGGTCATCACAAGGGATTGAAAACTATAAGAGTGTTTCAAAAAGTGTAATCTCAGGGGGTACCAAGAATTCATAAAAGATCATCACAAGGGTTTCAAAATTATAAGAAGGGATTGCAAAAGGAGAAAAGCGTAAGTGCAGTGGATCGAAAATTACAGCACATATAAGGGTGTCGAAATGATTATTAAACATATATCAGAGTAAAAAAGCAAACATAACAGCGATTAATCGTCGGCACTTCAGCACTCCAGATAATTACTAATTTTACAAGGACATATTATAAAAGGAACAAGATATATAAGCGATAAACAAAATGAGACATATAATCAATAAAATCAATTAGAGATGATTCAGCCAAGGAGATTTTAGTTGATAGCCAAGAACGAGATAAAATAATAAATTTTCTTGGCTAAATCATTTAGAAAACAGGATCTTACCTTGAGTATCTTAGAAGACAGGATTCACACCTCGTGTTCACACTATGAGTTCACGGACGCTAAGGATGAGTTTTTGACACTTACCGGTATACTAAAGAAACGTGAGGGTTCACATAGTCAGGGAGAAGGGCTGGTACGCGCAAAGGTAATTTCTCTAATTCGCAACGGTCGGGAGAAAGATAGCCGATGAGGTCCGCTTCTGATTCGTCCATCCTATCATCCTTCCTTCCCTCGGCTATTCCTCATCAGCCGCCGTTAAGAGAGGGGCAAGAATCATACCATTAATTCTTTCAGAGCTGGCTGTATCCTGGTGTCGAGGTGGAGAATGAGGAGCCCCTTTCTCCTCACTGCAGGTATGAATTGGGCACTCCGATGCTGCCGATAAAAGGAGAAAACAAAAACGGCACATAAAGCCAAGGAATGTATGTTCACCACAGAAACATTTCTGGTGATAATTATTTTTCGGCGAAGTTACTTATTCCTTCGTAGAATCTTGTAGTAACCGCCTTGGTCAATCCTCACTGGGAACCACCTTAGACGTCTAAAGGATTAGCTATCAACAATCCAGAAATTTATGTGGGGACCCTGAATGCGAAGATCTGATGAAGTTGAAGGCGGCGATGGATCCGATCGATCGTTGCGTAGGTGGCGGGAATCTGCCTGGTTCTCGATCAAGACCGCGGAATTACGAAATTAAATAACAAAAGAAATTAAAAGAGCCCTAAATTCTTAAAATTAATATTACACAAGTATACATTAGAGTAACCAAATAATAAAGGAAAACATGGAATAGAATAGAATAAATTACGGTTGGCCCCTGTTGTCTTTGAAACCGTATTTGAAAATAAATTTTTGAAGCATATGCACTATCCAGCGGTTTAATTTTTTAAAGGTAATTTACGTAAACCTGAAGTTGTGAGTTGCAGAAAATCTGCAACGTCACAGTGGCTTACTTCAAAACGGACGTCAACGTCGTTCTAATGTTCCTGGTCGAAAAGCTTGAAGGGGGTGCAGCTTACAGCAGCCTTAACTAAATGAGATCGGCAAAAGGGTTGATCCAGGAATGAGAGTTTTCAGAAAACCCTCTCCTTAAAAGATTCTTCTAGGGAATCTGCAAAAGAAAACCACCAAAACCAAGGTACGACAAAATCTGGAGCACAGACTCGATGCTAAAAAAATTAGGAGAATGATTCCGTTTAAACAATTTGAGCTTAACTCAACTTACAGAGAAGCTGGAAATGTTGCTAGCTTTAGCAACCGCACAGAAAGCGCAAACCCTAGCCCCCATCAAGTTGGAGAAATAGACGAGTCTACTAAGGGTTTTGAAATAAAAATTCCTGATTTCATCAACACACTAAAACGAGGGAGAATGCAGCCATTTCTCGTATTGCTTTTCTTCCGAGAATTATCTGCGTGGTGCGTAGCCCTGACACTTCGAAAATATATCCCGGAGACAAGGAGTATAAGGGGAAAAATTACGAATCTTTTATTAACAACTAAAAACCTTATACGGCAGCGTCTGCTTAAACTATGAACAGATGGCTCAAGGGTTTATTACAGAAGAGCAGACTAGTAGGATTCTCAGGATATAGTTCCAGAAATGAAGCAGCACCAGCAGCATTTGGGAGATGATTGAATATTAATGTTTTAGGAAGCGCAGCAGAAGGAAACTCGTTTGCTGTTCTGCTGGGGAAAATATTTTTCGAAATATAGGTTTTATTTTTTGTTCTGAATTTTTTCCAAATATATATTATATGCGTATATTTGTGTTTTTCCTAATAATTTGTTCATCACAGTTGTGAGTGAAAAAATGAAAAATCAACAAGCCATAAATAAAAGGGGGAAAAATTTATTCCAACTCTGAATATCTACACATGTAATCTTTGAGAACGAGTCGATCGTATAACTGCGATCGAAATTCACTTTCTTTGATCATTCAAATATCTTCTATTCAATATATAAGATATTAGAGGGCAATACCTGTTTATGTTGAAAGTATAAAATATGTGATATTATCCGTTAATACCTAAGATATTAAGAAAGTAAAATGTTATAGAAAGAATGTCGTTGACGTGTGGCGTGGCGATAGAGGATTTGAACCCTACTTTGCCCGTATCTTGAGCATTCGCTGTGTGTGTTGTGGTTTTTCGGATGTATATTGCGTTAAAAGTTTTGGTGGAAAATTGATTAAGCGTTTTTGGATATTATATCAGAATTTTCTCAAGAAAATAAGGACTCGGCGCTACAGGTATCATTTATATTAGCATTTAACAGCGTGTTATCCGCTCTACACGAAAATTGAATAATAGTCCGAAAAGGCGATTGCTTGAGGATTCAGATATCAAAAATAGAGGACTATAACATAGAATCCTTTTGGATTATTATCACGGATTATTATTTGCAATTTTTTTGGAGCTGTAGAGCGCAATTAAAACCAAATAAGGTAGTGAGAAGAAATTTTTGAAGCGTTGATTTTTGACCAAAATTGCACCAGCCCCCCCTCCCTTCCCCACGTTGTTTAGCCGATAATTCCGTTATCATAGTGGTGCAATGCTTTTTATTGATGGTGCGATGGAGCGCATTTGAAGTTCTTCAATATTGCGTATTTAGAAATGATTTTTTCGAAAAAGAGGGGCTAGCGTCTCACCAGCTCCCCCTCCACCTCCACCTTACAGGTGTAATAACTCCAACAGTTTTATTTAGTAAAATTTTCAATTTGCGAAAAACGAAATGCCCGAAGAAATGAAAATATAGTGAACAAAGAGTATAAAGTGGTGGAACAAGTTCTTATAAAATCATTTTATGTGTCATGTGCAATCGAAGGAAAGTGGCGAAATTCTTAGCGCTCTATGAAGACCCATTCTTAATATAAAAAAATGATTGCTAATGACTTCAAAATGATAGAAAAAGAGAAGCAAAAGGCAGAAATAAGGACCCTTTCAAAAGAATCATGGAACCCCAAGACAAGAAACAGCGACACCGCATGAAGCTGAGAGAGCGAGGCAGAACAGATAAGGGGTGAAGAGTGGGAGAAAACAGATGGTAACTGGAGGTAGCAAGCAAAACCGAGAACATTGACGAGGAAGAGATTCACACTCCCTCAAGGGTGAAGCCAATACCGAAGACAGGTAGCCTGCAGGCTCAGGATCCAGGAGGAGGAGTGGAGCTAAGGGAGGAAGATACAAGCAATGAGTAATAACAACTAATTGACACAGATCAGTATCTTTCCGAGAAACCCTCTGAAGCAAATCGAAAATTTTGACAACTATGGAAAACTCAGACACCCAAAGATGGCATCCGATTGTTGCACATCATTTCAGTGCATAAATGTAACAAGATTCTAATTGGAGTACCACGCAGATTAACCCACATGCGTAAAAAGCCATCACGTCCTGATGGAACCAACAGCATGCATCTACAGACGAAAAAGTATAAAAAAAAACTTAAAGGGCACGGTACGAATACGGATGAGGAAGCATTTCTGATGATGGAAGTAAGAGAGACTTGCAAAAAAATGCTCGTATGGAAGATCCGGAAACGAACAACAAAACTAAAGAAGAAAATACAGTGAAGGAGCATCCAATTATCCAAAGTATCAACGCTATACAATTTTCATATCGTGAAAATATACCTATCCAATACAAAGTGAGGCAGGTAAAAAAAGAGAGTAGGAGTGAGCAGTATGCAAGGATTGGGCGATCCTGGTCTAAAGATTCCTTAGGCCCATTGAGAGACGAAGAGGAAAACAGACCTGTGAAAAGGATAAAGCTAATGAAGCGACGTTTAAGCAGACATGAAAACAGTGTATGCAAATATATTAAAGCCGAAGGAAGGACCCATGATTCGACCCGCAATAAAGAAGGTAAATTGATAAATATCAGACAGGACTATAACAATTTACAAGATTATTTTTATGACCAACATGAATTTCTAAAATATTGTAAAATTATAGATTAGGATCCTTATATAATTGATAGCATATGAGTAATTCAACAAATTCGTTATGAATGTAAGATAAAGAATACTGAGCCACAACCGTGCCTTAGCGCTAGGCGCTACTAAAGGGCGCAGTCGCGAGACTCATACCCACGCAATGTTGTCTCGAGCGGGGAGGCGTTATCTTTAAAACTGGATGCTCCGACCCGAAAAGGCAGTAGGGAGCTCGTAGAGGGAGCCAGAAGCATGAGATAGATCTTGAAGCAGGCCAAAGAATTTTTTCCTGCAACTGAATTTCGGTTGACCCTCAGATAACAGCACAGGCGAACAGACTAGAAGGTTAAACTTTGACATCGAGTACGACTGTTGTAATCGCCAAAGGCCTCTCGTTCATCTTCGAAAAGTCGAGCTAGATAGAACCTTTTTTGTGCAGTAGAGAAGATGGAAAATATAGGAGTTAGAGAAGATAGAAAATATGAAAAGTTAGAGAAGATAAAAATATATATTGCAATTGCCGGATTTTGGCTGAGTTAACTTTAATAACAATTTTTAAATTGCTTGAATAATTTTAAAATGTAAAAATGTTGCTCATGGAGAAGAAATAAGGTTTCTTTAAGAGATACAGGCTTTTATTCATAAAGACCTAGTCTAAGCTATATTTACGTTATGATCTCTATCATCTGTGCTCAAATCAATGTCTAAATTTTTGTTAAAAATAAATAGAAATGCCTGTATTGGCAATACGCGTATTTCTCTATCTAAACCTTCAGCCTTACTTACTATCTTTATTCAAATATTGATTGCTCTAGGCATGATCAAGATCTACTCTTAGATTTTGTACATTTAGTCGTAAATAATTTTATCTATATCTCTGTCTTTTCTTTTTCCTTTCTAGATGAGGGAACTTGACAAAAGTAATGCAATAGGATTCTTTCCTACGCAGACTTGAATTCAAAGTTATTGTATTTATTTTCAGAATCGGCTATAGCCTTTAAACCTCAATGGATTTTCAACAGGTGTCTGCAGAGCAAAGGACCTCGCTTAGGGTTAATTTGTTTTGAATATGGTAGCTCCTACCAATTATACCTAAATAATAAATACTAATTTGGCACGCGATGCTTAATAATGATAACCGTAATAAAATAATATATCAGGTAAAGAGTAGTCCCTTGGACACTTCTCTAGTATTGACTCGTTGAGAGAAAGCCTGAGTCGAGTCGCTCTCGGACTACAGGTGCGCTTCCACCTATGGTAGGGAAGTCAGGGCAAGGTAGTTGCAATAAAACTCAGAGAGTGCAGTTCTGGATATTTTCAGTTTTGGAGAGGTTTGCTCTCAGTCAACTCTGTTCTTCAGTTAGGCTAATGTCAATTTATAATCGACTATCCGAGATTATCGGATGAATAGTTAAACACAATTTAAAATTCTACTGTGGACTTTTTTCAGTCAATGCTATTTCTAAGAGTTCTCCTCTGTTTATCGAACACAAAAAATTCGCCCTGTAAAATATAGCTTTTAGCGCAGAAAGTTCCCGCAGGAAAAGATAGCTGTATCCCTGAGTGGCACGCTCAATAATCTCACAAAGAAGTGCCTCTTGTCAACCGGATGGGGAAATATAATTTCTGTTCGCCTTTAGAGGTTCTTTTCTTCGGAAAGAAAGTATAAAGACTTAGAATCTTATTTCTCAGGACTTAAAATATCGCCAGTTTTCAGAGAAAAGTGTGAGATAAGGACGAACAATGTGGTTCTTCGGCATCCCTCAAGGTACTCTCCAAGCCTGGTTGCGTAAGCCACGCAACACCCCAACTGCCTTCTTCAGGCCAAGCGGCTATTTATATGTGCCGCGTTCCAGTCTAGACTCCCACCATTCGCGAGAGCTTTTTAGTGGGAGGCTTTGGATTCTGCGCTCTTCTGTTTCTGCTCAATGATGCAAATCTCTGAGCTACTTCCTAATGCGCGAGGAGGTTTGCCTATTATAAGGCTCTTCTCTGTAATCCGCTTAGCGTAGTTAACTAATTGCCTTAATTCATAATTAAGTTAATAATTAAGACCTGAAATAAAAGAAATAGGTCTCACATGGAGAAAGAATGAGATTCACTTTACATAAAACTCTTTTTTATTCCTTATTCCTGTCTAACCTATCTATAAACACAGGTTCTAAGCCCTAAGATATTTTTTTTAACGATTAAAATAATGAAAAAATGCAATTATCCTATATTTTATAATTTGGATAAAAAATATGCACTTCAAACTGACGCTTTTATTTCCATAATGCGAGCTGCACTTCGGGCAAGCTTTGTGTTCACGACATTTCTCTACCATTTTCGATGTAAAATTTAATATTTTTAATTATTCGATTAACCTACCATTACGAGCCTAAAAATTATATAAGTATAAAAATATCCTTTTGGATGCGATTAATCGCCTTTTTGTTTTTATAGTTTTCTCTTTCTATTTAGAAGAAATAATGTAATGATTTCTTTCCTTTATAAAAATCCGGTAGTCCTCAGAGTTTTCAATTTCTTCATTCGAAATGAATGTAATCTTTCATTTTGTTTCTCTTTCTATTTTCTCTCTCTAAGGAGACTGTTTATAAAGAAAGAAAATTCAAATGGGTATTTTCCCCAGCGGCTAACCATAAATCTAAATACGATGATGATAATATTTATTAATTGCTCATGCCACAAAATGTAAAACTATCTTCGGATCACTTTATTCTTGAAGACAATGATAATATTATGACCTGTCAATTAGGTTTCCAGGCTTAATCCGACAAGTGCCGTCCGGGCACATTTACGAGCAGTGAGCTGGGCCACGGAAGCCTCTATGCTCAGGTATGCGCCTTTGCGTAAGACAAAAAATGAGCGAGGGAGAGCGTCTCAGAGCTAACTTGACCTTTAGTTCTAAAAGTATTATTTCCGGTAAACGGACCCTAAAATTTCAGACTCTTAGTCTTTTTTTGGAAAAAGAGAAATATTTAGTCGCTCTCACTCTCTTTTTTGAACAATCACTTTCGCAGCCAGATAGCGCAGTTGACTCCTCTACCTCCCAGTAAGTGGCATGAGACAGAAATGATCACTTGTAAATTATTTAATTAATTTTATTGACAACTTGTCACGGTAGAGCCTGAAAAGTTCTCTAAAAATATTCCGATTCGCTCTGAGATGCTCAGGAAAAATTCTAAGTTTTCATCGTGAAACTCTTAAATCGCAATTTCAAACAAACTTGCTTTTATGAGCTGTTCGGAGAAATTGCTTTGACTTCGCACCTCTGAAGCAAACATTTTTCTTTAAGGAAGAGCTTCTGAACTTTGCAGTAGTCAGATCCAGGATGAGGTTTTTCATCCGAGATGCTCTTTTTATTTCCTGGCCCACATTCGTCCTCCCACGCTTACGTAACCGCGTTCGCGTGGGAGTTTGTTGGAGTCTGCGCTTTGCTCTTTCTCCTGTGTAATGCTACATTTCAGAAGTATCACGCAGGAGATAGAACGTTTTCCTATATTAAGGCTCATCCTGCAACTCACAGGTTACAATTATAACAGAGAGTTAGCATCTCCATATCGATGAAGATAAATGTTCAAAGTTAGATTTAGCAGCGATAGTTTACTTGAAATCAAAAATAGGAAATATATAAGATTTTACAGAAAAAGTAGACTGTGATTTACATAGGAGATTTGTTTTGAGATTCATAATATAAAGAATTCAAGCTTTAAAACAGAGATTCGCATTAGCACTCTGTCTTAAAGATAGTCTTTTATACAACTGGGCAATGGAGGCGAATAGACTGGAAGGTTCACCTTCAACATCGAGTAGGTATCCTGTCACAGAACAATCCTATCTCAAAACACCTTTTAATGGATGCATGGGTATTTTGTATAATTATCTATATAAATAAACGGAGATTTAAAGGAGAAAGTTTGCTGTGCAAAATTAATTATCAGGGAATTTCTTTGTATATGTAAATCATAGAAAATAAGCGACGAGTTTGCGAAATAAAAATCAAAAATGAAAACAAAACAAAAAAATACATATATATATATATAAACTAAAGGTTAACAACCACCGCAGGGTCCCACTGGGAGTAACTGTCATCTAAAAAAA
>JAABKJ010007475.1:0-20932 GCA_011634705.1 Andricus grossulariae | reverse complement strand
TTTTTAATTGTGAATCTTTTTCATGCTGATTTTGCATAAAATTATTCATGATAAAATAGATTTCTTTTCGATCTTAATTTAAAAAGTTTTAAATAGAGACACTAAACTCGTGATTCGTTCCAATCTGCAGGGTTTGCTTATGAATATTTTCAGAATTCTTATAATTGAGTGTTAATAATTTTACCTCAATTTCTTGAAAGAAATCTATTTTTTATTTAAAATTTTCGAAAGAAGAATGCATTAAATATTAGTAATGTTAGAAATACATTGAATTTCGGATTGTTTCTTTTCCTAATTGGAAAATGTAATAATCTAAATAGATTGATTCATAATGAACCATAAAGAAACAAAAGTTGAGAGTGGAACGTCACTGGATGCCGAATTTATAATTGCATTCGCAAACATACCGATGTTGAAAGGTTCTGATTTGAAAATTATAGAAGATTGTTCTGAAGATGTTCCAAACTTTGAAAATTATAGAAGCTTATTCTGAAGATGTTCCAAATTAAAAGAACAAAAGTTTAAAGTTTAAAGTCTATTGATGACAAATTTATATTTACATCGGAAAGTATCCAAATATTTGAGGGTTCTTATATAAAAAATGTTAGCAGATTGTTCTGAAGATGTTCGAAATTAAAAAAAAAAACAAAAGCTGAATGTTTAAAGTCCCTTGATACTAAATTTATATTTATGTCTGAAAGCATCTAGATGCTCCAGAGTTCTGATTTAAAAATTTTAAAAGATTGTTATGGAACGCAAAATATATATTTACATCTGAATGCATCCAGATGTTTAAGGATTATCATTTAAAAATTGTAGAAGATTGTTCTGAGGATGTTTAAAATTAAAAGAAACAAAAGATGAAAGAGTTAGGTCCATTGATGCTGATTTTATATTGATATTTCAAAGCATTTAGATGCTTAAGGGTTCTTGTTTGAAAATTTTATTTCCAAATTTTATTCACCGGGAAAAACCCAGGAATATTTTACTTTAATTCGAAGTTGGAACAGGGAATTTCAACAAAGAATTATAACTTGGACATTGAGACAGGGAAGTCTCTAAAAGATTTATAATTCTGAGTTGGGACACATAATTTCAGTAAATAAATATAATTTTGGGTTTGGGACAAGTAATTTCCGTTAAGAATTATAATTTTTACTTTGAGGCAGAGAATGTTATTGAGGAATTATAATTTTCTGTTTGGGACTGGGAATTTCAGTAACGAAATATAAGTTTCATAAAACCTATATTCCTATAGGTTCAAATTCTCCGAGTTGCAAAGCTAAATTATAGACATTAAACCGCATAAATAAAATTTTTTCATTTTATATTCAAGTCTGAAATTATCAGGAACTGTTTGTAGAAAATTCTACAATTTCGTGACTTTTTTACGGATAAATTTTTGTCCGTGTACGTTTTAAATCGAATAAGGTTAAGATACCGCAATTTCCTCACACCTGCAGATGAGAGTTACAACCTACATTGGTTTTAATGACTTTTTAATGAATTCTTGAGAAATTCCAGGTTCCTTGGTTTTCTTATAAGTGTCTCTGAGCTATACCTGTATATTATATTTTGCAAGACTGCACAAGGCGTAACGCAGAGGGTTGCGTGTGAGCTTGTGCTGTAGAGGCCGTTGTCGCGGTACCGTCCTCGATCGCGATAACATCCTCGTTTCGAGTTTCCACAAGTACTTATGCACCTATACATTCACGTGAAATAATTCGAAACTTGTGTTGGTGAGAATGTCTCAACACACATTCAACCTACAAATGTATCGGATCGCGTGGTAAGACTATACGACACCTCGAGGAATTAGTTCGACCATTGCTGGTCTCTGTTCCTTAATTAAACCTGTACTTCTCACCTTGAGAGCAATTATGAACTAAAAATGGCTAAAGTTGATGTTGCTATACTTTCTTTTACTAAAAATAAATAGAATAAACGTAAATTATCTTTATTGTGTTCATTATTATGTAATTTGGTGATTAAATCATGGGGCCGTTCACCAAATACGTCACACTATTTGCAACACTTTTTGCACCCCTCCCCTTCTTCGTTATAGGTCATCAGACATAACTTGAATCCCTCAAGGTGACGTCAAAAATAGGAACAGTTATCGTTTTTTCTTCGATTTAATTTGGTAAACGACTAAAGTAAAAAATAATATTTTAACAGACTTCACAGCCCGAATTGCTCTCAAAACAGGGGAAATAGCGTGATTTTTCACGAAAATGGGGAAATAAATTCATTAAAAGGTTGAGTTTTCAAGCTAAAAATTTGAATGTTTTATAAAACAGTTAATTTTTATATACTTTTATACATAAAGCCCGAAAAGATGAGTTTGCAACAAAGAGAGACAATTTTTCAGACAAACAGTTGGATTTTCAACAAGCAAACAAATGAATTTTAGAACAAACAGTTGTATATATAACCAAAAAGTGGAACTTTCAAGCAAACGAGACGAAATTTTAACCAGACAGTTAGATTTTAAACCTACAAAGATGAATTTTTAACTAAATGGTTGAATTTTCATTCATTTTGTAAAAGATAGTTGAAATTCCAATCCAAAAGGACGACCTTTCCACGAAAACCGAGGAATGTTTAGCAAAAAAGTTAAATTTTCAACAAAATAATGACATTTTCAACAAAATTTTGAATTTTCAAAGAAGAAAACATTTTAATTTTAAATCAAAAACAGTCGAATTTAATACAAAAAAAGAATTCTCAACGAAAAATTTAATAGTTGACATTTTACTAAACCAAATTTTTTTAATTAAATGAAAAACACTTGAATTCAAGCAAAAAGATGAATGTTCAACAAAAAATCGCAATTTTCAACCAGGAAAGATTTTGCAGTCCAGAGAAAAAGAAAATTTAAACCAGATTGTTGAATTTTTAAACCAAAAAGTCAAATTCTCTAGAAAGAATTGAATTTTCAACCCACAAATATGAATTTCCCACCCAATAGTTGAATTTTCTCGAATAATAACAGAATTTTCAACCCAAAAAAAAAAAAATTTTATAGAAAACAGTTAAATTTTCAACCCAAAAATATGTATTTTCAGCAAAAAAGTTTATTTGCAAATAAGTAGTTTAATTTAAAACTAAAACAGATCAATTTTTAACAAAAAAAGAAGAAGTCGCAATAAAATACATAAGTTTTCAACCAATAATGAAAGAGTTAAATTACAGTTAAAAGAATTGATTTTCCGCCAAAAAAGAACGAATTTTCAATAAATTAGTTCGTTCTTCAACCAAGAAAACAAATTTTTAACAAATTCGTTCAACTTTCAACCAAACAGTTGAATTTTTAACCGAAAATTATAATCCTCACTGAAAAGTTTAATTGTTGAATTCCCAAATGAAAAACGATCAATTAACAACAAAAAATAGAATATTTCAATTTTTAGTTGAAAAATAATTTTTAACCAAAAAAGAACGAATTTTCAACAAAATAGTTATCTTCGACCATTAAAATGAGTTTTTAAAAAAGTAGTTCAACTTTTAATCACGCAGTTGAATTTTCAACCAAAATAGATGAATTATCAATGAAAAATTTAGTAGTTGAATTGTTATCTAAAAACGATCAGTTTTCAACAAAAAATATAATAGTTCGCATTTAAGAAAAGAAACGAGAAAAAGGGGGAAAAGGGGCGATTTCTTGAAAACAGGGGAAAAACTGGAATTCTTAAAAAAAAAACGGGTTAAGAGGGTTAAAAATCGTCACAAAACCTGTGTTTGAACGGCCCCCAATGTACTGAAATTCATGAGTGTATGCTCACAGTAGATATGGAAGGCTTTAGTCAGCCATTTGTCTTATCAGGCTAGAGAAACGGTTTGTCGTATTGAATAAGTAAAATCCTAAAAGGGTACTCTAGATTTTTGTACATTATTCGTATAATTTTGCTGATGAATATTTTAGTATTTTCATGAAAAATATTACGACTTTTGTGTTTGTTGATCTCTGATTTTACATAAATGTACAATTCTTAACTGTACAATTTCTTCTGATTTTATACAGATATAATCTCTTTTCAATAACTTGTCAATTATTTCAATATTTGAAAAAATTAAAAGATTGATATTTACCAATGTTAATGAAGCATTGTTAATAAAATAAATAAAATTTGTTGATAGGTATATATGTGTATGGGAATGTTGAAAACATCAGTGCTTATATTTTCGAAAGGTGTCCACCATTTAAAGATAAAAATTAGGTGTGCCTCCATTTTTCCCCATTTCAATTAGAAATAATTATTTTCCCCTAAGAATAACGATAAATGTGTGATTGCTTGTTATTTTTCTTAGATAAAGAAAGAAAATATATAATAATTATGTTAATAGTTCATTAAAATTTTTTGAATTTTCATATATCATAAATAACAATTGTAATTGTAACAATTGTTCTTTCGTAAAGTAAAATTCTAATATTCGTTTTCATTCAAGGGATATTTTTTCTCCATGAACCAACGAATTATTTAAAAAATGTATCCTAATAAAAATACTATTGTCTACAATATAATATTATTATCTATATAATTGCAGGCTTCGCTGTCCAAAATGCTTTCAAACCAGGGCAAATACGATGATTTTTCACGAAAATAGGGAAATGATAGTGGAATAAATTGTTTTAAATAAAATTAATGTTTAGGTACCATATTAAATTTAATACAAAACATATTTCAAGTCACGATATTAAATTCAATCAGAAACAATATATTTCAAGTCGAGATATATTGCATTTTCAACAAAATAGTTGAATTTTTAACGAAATAGTTGAATTTTTAACAAAATAATTAAATTTTCAAGAAATTAGTTAAAATTTTAACTAAAAAGTTGAATTTTCTACTAAAAAGATAAATTTTTAAACAAAACTAACATTTTCAAGCAAAGCCAGAAAGGCGAATTCTCTAAAAGAATAGTTGAATTTTCAAGCAAGAAGTTCATTTTCAATCAAGTCGTTGAATTTTCAACCAAATAGTTAAATTTTCAATTAAACCCAATCAATTTTCAAATAAACACGACCAATTTTGAACCAAAATGGAATTGTTAAATTTTCAGTTAAAAAAATCTTCGACAAAAAAAACGAATTTTCAACAAAATAGTGAAATCTTCAACCAAAAAAATTAATTTCTTAACAAAGGAGTTCAACTTTCAACCAAGAAGTTGAATTTTCTACCAAAAAAGATGAATTCTCAACGAAAAATTTGATAGTTGAATTTTAAACTAAAAACTATCAATCTTCAGTAAAAAATAAAATAGTTACATTTTCAGGTAGGAAAATTAATTTTTAAGCAATAAAAAACGAATCTTCAACAAAATAGTTCAATCTTCAACCGATAAAATTAATTTTTAACTAAAAGAAATGAATTTTGATTCAAGAATAGCTACACTTTCTTATTGGGTTTTATTAATTCAACTCGTATTTAAGCGAAAAAAAAACGAGAAAAGGGAAAGTTTCTTGAAAACAGGGAGAAAAATAGGAATTCTTCAAAAAAGGGGAAAGGAGAATAGGGGAAAGAGTGTGAAGTGTGCGATCATGCTCCCGAATTCTTTTTGGTCACAAGGATCCCTACAAAAAGTCCCCTCATCTTTATCTCCAAAGCCACAGATGGTTCAACCATGGTCACGTGTCAGATTCAATTTATCTCTTTTCTTTCTCAATTACTGAATTAAATTCGGTAGATGAGTGTGTCAAACATATTGATTATACCCTTAATAGTCGAAATCCATCATCCTTGATCAGAGAACTCAATTCCGTGGCACGCGTCGTGTTGTGGACATTTTTTTGACTGAGTATATTCGTACGACCGGCCGTACACAATCTTGCAAAATGATTGGGGGAGCTAGAAAGAGCTTCGTGGGGGATGGCGGACAACATTTTCACCAATCATGCCACTATATCGAAATATCCATATGATAAGGTTTCATCTCGGGGAAAGCAAATAAAAAGGTGCTACAGAGTCGAGGGCGCTGATGTACTCAATACAATTTATATAGGATTTTGAAGCTTCGAGAGTTCGCCACGAGAGTTAGCGCCTTTTCATTTGGCCTCTCCGAGATGGAACCTTGTCATCAGGACACCCTGATAGTCGTCCAGCTTGCCGTAAGAAAAGGCCAGGTCTGCCCAGCGAGGAAAATTTAGTCAAAGTCCAGATGGTGCATTTCCCCCACCGCTATCCTTTGCTCGGGTGGTGGTTACTCTTGTGAAGTAGAATGGGAAGTGGAGAGTGGAGGTGGAGAACTCACATCTGCGATTTGAGTCGTTTCGACAAAAATTTCTGGAATTTCTCCTCGGTGGACAGGTATGGAATAGACACTTCGTTTTTTCAAGCAGCTCGGCGAACTCGATGTAAAGTCGAATGGTTGGCAGCGCAACGGTCACGGTCGTGAGGGTCGAATGGGCCGAATCTGTTTGAGGAGCGACCCTTGCCCGAGGCTGCACACGGTTTATGGTAAACACAGGACAAGTCCTGAAGGGTGGCTATGGTAGAAACGCATCGCCTCAATACGGTCACGCGCGTTGCGCAAACAGAGGGGGTTTGCGATATTACCCTCAGTACCCCAAGCGCCCCTATACGTCTACGTCTGCTACCGTCCCTGTGTGTGTGTATCAATGTGTGGGTATATTCGCAATCTGGATTTATTAAGCACTTATATCTCGCGAGTGTTTTGTACACGAAAAAAGATATCAGTCATATAAAATATGACGTATACCATGCCCCAATAAATATCAGCAGCGACTAATTATCGGTGCTTTGACAAAAAAGTGTCTGAGCAAACATTAAATTAGCCTTACGAGTGGATTGGTATTTATTCAGGATTATCCGAACACTAGTGACTGCATGGCCTCTCAAAGTGAAAATATGCTTTATATGCCATTTATGTTTACAACTTTCATCAGCAATTATCATTATTATTGAGGCATATATAAAACTATATGAAAATTAATAATAGAAGTGTGAAACAAAAATTGCTGTAATTCCAATTTGATATTTTGCAAAGTTAAAACCGTTGAACTTTGCAACAAATTTTGAATTTGAAAAAATAAATTTTTGCTTAATTTGGTATATGTGGAATTTTTTAAATGATTTAATTAGAAGATATTAGATTATTAAAGTATAGATTAGAAAATTTCATGGTTTCGAAAACCTTGAACTTCAAATTATACAATATTCAAAACTTAAAATTTGATACTGTACAACTGTGAGCATTTCATATAAAAAAGGTTTATTCAAATAATTATTTATTTATTAGGAGTTCTACGGGCATGCGCTATTTATTGCAGTAAAAAAGTATACAATACAAGTAAATAATGATTTTCAAATGCTTAATTTGGAACATTTACAAATTTGAAAAAAATGAAAATTTGAATTCCTAGTTCTAAAATCGTTTAACTAAGCAAAATTATGTAAGGTTCTTGGCCTGAAAATAGAAATTAATTAATTCCGATTGGCTTCCACTATAAATTAGTGAATGGTTTTAAATTTTTCTCATTTGCAGATTTTTTAATATTTCCAAGGCGTCAAATTTCAATAGAATCAATTTTTTAGGTTTTAAATTCAAAATTATTATGGTTTTCAATATAATATTCTACAATTCTGAACGATGTAAATTTAGAACCGTAAAATTGTTAAATCGTTAAGTTTTAAATTGTGTAACTATTTAAGTTTTTATTTTGAAGTTGTACAATTTTAAAGATTCAAAATTGAAACCGAAGCATTTGAAATATTATTATTATTATTTTAATCGAAAATAATTCAACTTTCCATGATTTGAATTCAAAATTGTATACATATATACAATTACCATTATTTTTATTCTAAAACAATTAAATTAAATTTTCAGCCAAATAGAGGATTTTTCTACCAAAAGGATGAATTGTCAAGCGAGAAGAATAATTTTTTTACTAAAAAGATGAATTTTTAACAAAATACAGGAATTTTCAACAAAAAAATGAATATCCAACAAAATAGTTAAATTTTTCATCAAAACAGTTGGATTACAAGTTTATTCTTTCGAAAAAATTGGATTATTTTGGATTAAAAGTTTTGGTATACAATTTTCCATAAAATACATTAATTTTCTACTAAAAAGGTCAATTTTTAACCGAAAGTAGAATAGTTGAATGTTTAGTTATAAGTGGATTATTTCAAAGTGCACGTGAATATCACCTGATTACAAGTGGATTACCCTGGATTATAAGTTGATTACTTTTTATTACAAGTGTATTACTCCGATTAAGAAATGGATTACGCCGCATGAGAACTGGATTACTCCAGATTGGAAAGTGAATACTCTGGATTAAAAGTGGATTAGCCGGATTATAAGTAAATTATTTCAGACTAGAAGTCGATTATTTCAGATTAGATGTGGATTTTTTTAAATTACGAGTGGATTACCGTGGATTGTAGATGGATTACTGTAAATTACAAGTGTATTACACCGGATTAGAACTATATATGGTAATTTCTAATCGAGAAAAGTTCATTACATACGGAATTGAACTCACTTTAATCACATCAAAAGCAAAAATTATTGGATTTTAAAAAATGTGAGAAACTTCTATATATTTTCGATTGTAGCCTCGTGATTTCTCACCGTAATAAAATGTACAATCATCAAATATATTTTTTGAACATAAAATCAGATTTTGGTGGTGTATTATAAAATTCAGATTTTTTCATTTCCACTAGATCTACAACTTTTTACAGTGTTTCGTGAAAAGTTTTTGTTCCACTCTAAAAGAAAAGGTACCTAGAAAATTCCTTTTCTTATCCTGGAAAATCGACAAAAGTCCTGGAATTTCGTTTTGAAGAAGCACTAGACATCCTGACTCAAAGTAGCGTCAGTAATATGTGGACTAGGGTGGTCCAAAAAAACTATTGTTCTGATTTTTTGAAGTCTCCCCCCCCCCCTCATTTTGTGTGTTTTTGTGAAAAAAATTCCCTATTATTTTGAGACTTAAAAAAAAATATTTAAAGGTAGGGCATGGCATTTAAAGTACTCCAAAGCGTTGAAATTTCAGTAAGCCCTTGAATTTAAAAAAGAATCGTAAAAACTTCACAAAGATTATGCAAAACTACCAGGTGAGCAGTACGAAGCCTAAAAAAATTTTAAGATTTAATTTACCCCCAACTTTGCCAAAACTCACACTTGAAGACACTGAAAAGTAATTTTTAAGTGTCTTTTCTAAATGTTATGAAAGTAAAATGAAAACTTAAATGGCAAATTATATAAAAAATGTTATTATACAAATATGAAAAATAGTGCCATTAAAATAAAAATTTTTCCCCTTTTCACCCTTAATAATCCATTAAAAATTACATTTTTTAGAACTGATCATCAAGGGTGAAAAGGGGGAAAATGTTTATTTGAAGTGCAATATTTTTCATATTTGTATAACAAATTTTTCTATATAATTTGACACTTAAATTTTCATTTTGCTTTCATAAAATTCAGGAAAGATACTTAAAAATTTTTTTTTTAGTGTCTTAAGGGGTGAATTTTGGCAAAGTTAGGGGTAAATTCGATATAAATAAAAAATTGCAGGCGGTGCATTGCTCACATGGTAGTTTTACATCATCGTTGTAAAGTTTTGACGATTCTTTTTAAAATTCAAGGACTTACTGAATTTTAAATACTTTGGGGTACTTTCAAGGCCCTGCCCTACCTCTAAACATTTATTTAAAAATCTCAAAAAATTAGGACAATTTTTTTCACCAAAAGACACAAAATGAGGGCGTGAGACTTTAAAAAATCAGAAAAATAATATTTTTGGACTACCCTAATGTGTACGCACGTAGCATCTAAATGTTCAGGGTTAACATACATTATGTTTAACTATAGGACAGCAATCTAGATGTTCAAAGTTAGTATGTGTAGATACTAAAAAGTGAAATGTTACTCTGTAAAATCCAAAACCTTCAACTGAAATATCCGAAATATTATATGTATGCATACATACATAGTTATATCAAATAACGGCTTCAAATATTTGAGGAGTTTACTTATTTCTGAGCATTTAAGGAATTAATTGGTAACTTTTTTGTGAATTTAAAACTAAATTTGAATGTTCGTACATGGACGAAAAACAGATAAAGGGTATGAAATGACGATCAGACACATTCAGTCAAGTTTAGGTTATGTATAATATTTTTCATTGAAAATAAGAATAGGGCAAGGAAGCTGAGAATGAATTTTCTGTAATCTATATTTGAAATTCGATCTTCTCAAATTACTTCAACTCATATTTTATCATAAATTTGCAAACATTTTGTCAAATGGTCAAATGTGTTCGACTCAATATAACCTCAAACTTAAGAACATTATTCCGTCGTGTAGACAGAAAAAAGTCGTTATCTAATTTTAATTAAGGATAGCTAATTTTAATTCTTTGAAAATGTTTCAAAATTGTAATATTTCATAACCGTAATATCGAAAATAAATAGCTGTCAAATATAGTCGTCAAATTCCAATGCGCGATGCGCATGCGCTCAGACGATTTTAACATCTGAATGTATTTCAGTTTAACATCATAGTGAAGACACCAATTGTGCGCATTGGCACATATCCTATTTTATACGACAACGGTGCATTTATAAGTTTTTTTGTGACAGCGTAGAGTATCGTAATGTTATACATTGCGATACAGCGGAGTGTAATGTGAAGAGTGATCGTCCGCTGTATCGTAATGTACAGCATTACTATACTCTACGCTGTCGCATAAAAACGCGTTTATGCACCGGAGTCACATAAAAATATTTTTGCGCCTAACATCTCAAAAAGATAGTATATGTTTGACATGGATATCTGCATGTTAGGCGGTACAATCTTAACCTTTGAACATCTACATTTGAACATCCATTTTTCTTTGTGTGCAGATAGATATAAAACCGCGGTAAAAAGGAAGCGCAAAGAAGTATAAAATATAGGATAGTTCTATAGTCTATAGTGCTGATCTCACAGTAAGTTGGAAGGAAGGAACCCGGGTTTTAAGTCTTGACTAAGTGGAGGGTAATGAATATGCTAACGTGTGCGAGTGAACGAGAAAGCTTTGTACTTTGCATCGGGTTCAAGCACCTTCACATACGCTCGAGGATCCGTAGGTAGTTGGTAGTATGTTATATCGCAACGCAACTTTCAAGATCATCCCGTTTCAAGCAGCAAACACTGGAAGAAGGCCTGCAGCGAAAATTCGAGTTTGATCTTTTATGACTCCTTTCAACAATTTCCTACCTCATCCTAAATCACAACAAGCTGACATCTCTTGCATTATTAAGTGACCTTTTCCCCTACTTTACTTTCCCATCCGAGGGGTTTTCATCACTTCTGAAATCATCTCAATCATGCGATCCGAAAATCCTACAAAATCAGAATTTGCGACTTGAGATTCCATAACTCTTACTATGACCCGAGAGGGAAACAACTCTGGTAATCCGCTGAAAAGCTCGGTTATCCGAACTGGTAATTTGCTGTAATCTGGAGTAATACACTTGTAATCTAGAGTCTTTTTGGCTCAAAAATTTAACTATTTGGTTGAAAATGCAACTTATAAATGTTTCGTGTCAATATAACTGAAACTAAGTATAGCGAACTTCTGAGAAAAAAAAGGAAAACTGGATTAGCCGCATTTTTCTTCAAAAATTCGCAAAATGTCTGGCAATCGATACTATTCATTCACTCTACTTCGTAATCAACTTCATTGACGCCGGGTGTTGAAATACAAAGAGATAACAGGCTGGTTACGAGGAGAAATAAAGAAAAGAAAAGAAAAGGTAAAGACGGGACTGGATAAAAAGAAAAGGAGTATCTAGTTACCACACGGACAGGATGTTCGAGCACTTTAGCCGCCTTTTATTTTAATTTATTCTCGAGTCCCTTTACGCGTTTAGCCGGCGCTCCGTCGATCTTTCGGCTGCCTAGTAATCTCCAGTCGACTGCAGCCAAGATGCTGTTTTGCACTCAACCTGTACTTATACTTGTCTACTCTTTTTTTCGAATTGGATTTTGAATTACAGCTCAAGAAAAGGGTATTTATTATATTTTATAGCCATTATAAAGTTTTTTTAATTGTAACTCTAGATTTGATTTCATCACGCCGAGGTTTCGCTTTGTAGCTTAGAGGCAAAGAATATAACGTCAAAAAAAATTAACTACATACTTTTAAATTTATATAAGCTTCTTACTGATAATATTTATTAACTTAGTTGTAGAGGCAAAAATAAAGTTTATTAAAGACACAAAACAGGGGAAATAGGGCGATTTTTTAAAAAAAAGGGAATAAATTTTGTTAAATAAAATCAGTTGAGAGGTACCATATTGAACTCAATAAGAAACAGTTGAGATTTCAAATCGAAAGATATTGAATTTTCAACAAAATAGTTGAATTATCTGCCAAAAGAGATTGATTTGTATTCGAATTTGAATTTGTAATCACATTTAGTTGAATTTTCGACATTTTTTAATTTTCAACAATTTTCAACCAAATAGTTGAATTTTCAAAAAAAATCTATCAACCAAACAGTTGCATTTCCAACCAAATAGTTCAACTTTCAAGCAAGAGGGACGAACTTTCCACTAACCTGTTGAATTTCCAACCTAGAAAGATTAATTGTGAGCCAAATGGTTGGATTTTTAAACAAAAAAGAATCAACTTTATCCAAAAATAGTTGTATTTTCAACCAAATAGTGAAATTTCAAAGACAAAAGGACGATTTTTTTAAAGACAGTCGAATTCTTAACCTAAAAGGCCGAATTTCTATCCATCGAAACGAATTTTCAACAAAACAGTTATATTTTCAACAAAATAATTAAATTTTTCAACAAAATAGTTGATTTTTTAAGATAATAATTAAATTTTCAACACAATAGTTGAATTTTCAACTAAAATAATGCATCTGAAAAAAATGAACTTTCAAGAAATTAGTTCAACTTTCAATCGAGTAGTTGAATGTTCAATCTAACAAGATTACTTCTTAACCAGAAATATAATAGTTGATATTTGAAGCAAGAAATTATTTTAATTTTGAATCAAAAACCGCCAAATTTCCCCAAGAAGATGAATTCTCAAGAAAAAATGTAATAGTTGATATTTTAGACAAAAAATATTATAATTTGATGTCAAAAACAGTTGAATTCAAACGAAAAAGACGAACTTTTAATAGAATAGTTCAATCCTAAACCAAAACAAGAATCATTTTTGCCCGATAACTTGCAATTTTAACCATCTTTCTACCAAAAGAGATGAATTTGAAAAGCAAACAGACGAATTTTCAACAAAAGAGTTGAATCTTTCAACTAGGAAAGATTTTGCATTCATTCAAGAAAAAAAAATTACCCAAAAAGTTAATTTTCAACCAAATAGTAGAATTCTTTACAAAAATAATAGAACTATTTATGCAACAAGACGCATTTTCTAAACAAGAGTTAAGTCAACTCAAAAATATGAATTTCTGAATCGAATATGTGAATTTTTAATTTAAAAAATTATTTTTCTACCAAATAGTTGAATTTTCTACCAACGAGATGGATCTTTAACAAATATAATTAATTTTCAATCAAGTAATAATAACAATGAAGTGAAAAATAATAATAAAGTAAAAAAAGTAGTTAAACTTTCAAACACAAAATTTAATTTTCAATCAAAAAATAATTTTCTACCAAAAAAACGAATTTACAAACAAACAAAAAAATTTTCAACCAAATTCTTGAGTTTTCAACTAAGAACTATCAATTTTCAACTGATTATAGAAAAATTTTGAAGTTAAAAAAAATAATTTTTTAACAAACAAAAAAATAATTTTTTAACAAAAAAAAAACAAATTTTTAACAAACTAATTAAATTTTAAATTACAGAGATGAATCTTCAACTAATGAAATTAATTTTTAACATAGTAGTTCAACTTTCCACCAAATAGTTAATTTTTCAATCAAGAACAACAATTTACAACTTTCTACAAAAAAAAGAGTTTTTAACAAAATACATAAATTTGCAATGAAACTGTTCATCAAACTATTTTTAGTTAAAAAATTTAATTTTCAACAAAAATAAAACAAATTATCAGCAAAATAGTTAAATCTTCAACCAAATAGTAGTTTATTGAACCAAAAGAGATGAATACTGAACCAAAAATGTAATAGTAGACTTTCCAATTAAAAAGAATTAACTTTCAACGAAAATAGTTAGATTTTCCGATTGGGTTCTACTAATTCACTTAGAATTTAAACGAAAAAAAAAAAAACAGGGAAAAGGGGAATTTTCTTCAAAGCGAGGGGAAAAAGAGAAATACTTTAAACGAGGCATAAAGAGGGGAAATAGGGCAGGATTATT
This sequence comes from Andricus grossulariae, assembly GCA_011634705.1. Classification (NCBI taxonomy): domain Eukaryota; kingdom Metazoa; phylum Arthropoda; class Insecta; order Hymenoptera; family Cynipidae; genus Andricus; species Andricus grossulariae. The sequence continues at coordinate 6,597 of JAABKJ010007475.1, read as the reverse complement.
CACAAACAGGGCACTTTTGTTCCATTAATTATATTATTAAAACTACTGATTGTATTATTGTAAAACTTAGTAAAGATCTTCATTTTAGTACCTCATAATAAGTTTCATAGTGAAAATGAGATTATATTATTGTTTAAGCCAGAGTAAAAATTTTTATGTACCCGAAAAATCGCTTCAACAGATGTCTACAGATGCCTGAGGCAAATTTTGGAATCACATAAAAAATAGATAATGAAACACATTAAAATGTATGCTTAAGAATTTTAAAGTTAGACTCAAAAAGTGCAATTTTTATCATCAATATTTTTATTTTAATGCAAAATATACTACAATTCATTTTACTATAAAACTTTGGGAACACTTTTTGTGTTGTTTTCCATCGACGTAACATCCATGGACGTAACTTTACTTTTTATTTGTCGGGGCTGGGTGATAAGATATTGATCCTTTCTGATAAACAGTTTGCAGAAAATTAATGACAAGAAAGCTTTTTGAATAAATAATTTTGTTTTCGGCATAAAAGGGTACAAATAAATAAATAATACAATTTTGTAGTTATAGAAATGCAAGAAAACAAACAAATTTATTTGCAGAACGAATTAGGTATTTAATGTTGTGACGTCAGCTGGCAAGATGTCTATACGCACAGTACCAAGCAAGAATATCAATTGCATGAGACGAAACATAATTTTTTTTATAACCTGGACAAAAATGGCTTTTCACCATGAGTTTATTTAAATATTATTTTTTATTTTTAAATATATTTTTTAAGTTTATTGAATAGCTTTTGAAAAATAAAAAATAATGTCCAACCACACTTATGGTAAAAAATAATTTCTGTCTAATCTAATAAATAAATAAAGTTTTGTCTTCAAACTATAATCAACAATTAATTTATTTTAATTTCTTTAAAATATTTAAAATCTTTTTTATTCAATAAATTGAAAAAAATTGCCCTTTTTCATATTTAGTATATATTTTCTATTATACTATTTCTCATTTGTGAAAATATAATTGCATTCTTTTACTTTATTTAGGAATAATTCTAGCCTGAATACTTTAATAAGTTCTTGTTTTAATGGTGATGAACCTAATGTATACTAAAAGAAATCAGCTTGAAAAATTACTTGTTTTAAATTTACTTTTTTTTGAAAGTGTCCTCTGCGTGGAGAATAACTCATATTTGCTTCTTCATAGAGGGAGGGTTTTCTCTAAAAAAAGAAAAAATGGATACTTTTGATATTTTTCAAACTTATGTTTCTATTTTACCGAAAATGTTATGTCACTCACATGTGCACTCAGAAAAATTCTTGTTTGAATGAAACAAACATTAGTTTGGTCCTATGTCAAGACAGAATTTATTTAATTCAAACAAAATTTGTTTGAGTTAAGCAATTGTATGTTTCAATAAAAAAAACTTAATTGAATCAAACAAATATTTCTTTCAGTCTAAAAAATATTTGTTTGACCCTATATTAAAGAAAGAATTTGTTTGATTGAAACAAACAAATAGCTAATTCTTATGCAATTCTATTTAAAGAACACTGCATTTTTTCTCCAGTTCAGTGGCCAGAACGAAGTAAGTCCGAAAAGCACATAAATGAGTGTATCAAAGTACAATCTAAAAATTCGAGAGCTCAATAAATTCAAGAGGCTCCTGTACACTCAAAATCAAGAGTCTTCAGAGTACTCGGATGATGTTGGCTACGCTTTTACCCTCAGGAAATTTTTTATTCCGACCATACGAGAAAGATCTTATCACATCTAAAATAACAGCGATTCTGTCTGGCGGTGCAGGTTAAATATTTATGTCATTGTCATTTAATACAGTAATACTTATGTATACGTGCAGATAAGCGTCGTGGCATAGAATTTCTGTGCGTGCATTCTTCGTACCAAAAGCACGGCTCTGTTGCCGTTGAGCTCGGCTATTGCTCCTATCAACATATGAAGGGAAATAAGCTCTATCAAGATGGAAACCATCCAAGTTTTTGATGACCCCTCATTCCTTTCGCATTATCTTTCCGACTTGTGTTTGACTTAGTTTTCTTGCTAGAGAGTAATTTCTTATGAAGGAGAAGGTGAAATGATATCGGATGATGTAAGTGAGATATACCTTCAGTGGATAGTGCAAACTAGAGTACATAATCATTAAATGAATCCACAAATATAGGTAAAATTATTATTTTTAATTTGGCTATATTGACACCTAAGGTATCCTAAAAGTATTATTAATAATAAATACCGCTGCAAAGTACTATCCCTACTGGAAAAGTCTGATAGGATTTGATAAAAGAAAATGTAATACTTTTCAATACATTTTCTGTATCCGCAATTTTAGAAATTTCCTTTAAATTTCTAGCAAACGCTTTTGATAGGTAGTCTGTCAAAATTAATAATCATCTTTATCGTCAGTGTCCCACAGTGTCCGACTAAAAAATCAAACTTTCTATCAAAGTTTTGGATAGATATGCTACTGATTTTTATCAAAGAGAAATTGACCATTGTCCCAGTAATTCCTATACATATACGTTTTTTGATAAAAATGTAATCCAATCCTATAAAATATGATCGAAAATATCTACCAAATTTTATCCATTTTAAAATCTTATACTTTTTCTATCAACAGTTTTTTGTTGAAACTCTGCCAAATCTTGTTCACATCAGACACGTATCAAATCTTATTTTCTAGAACCTGGACAATTTTTATCCAATTATACTCGCCGAAAAATCTTATACTTTTCTACCAAGCTATTGTCATTCAAACTCTATGAAATCTTATGCAACGAGAAACTGTTGATAGAAAAGTCCAAGATTCTAGAACACAAAATTTGATACAAGTTCTGCATCAATAAGATTTGAAAAAATTTTAGTAAGATACTATTGGTATCCAAATGTAAGATTTCTCGACGGACAGAATGTGATAGAAATTTCCGAAACTTTGTAAAATAAAATTTTATACAAGTTCTGCGAAGAAAAGATTTGATAGTGTTTAAATGAGAAACTGTTGATAGAAAAGTATACGATTTCTCAACAGATAGTATTTGACAGAAATATTCAAGATTCTGGAACATAGGATTTGATACAAGCCTTGTGTTTCAATGAGAAACTGATATTTGATAGAATTTCAGTGCAAATATAATGATAGGATTGCATGGGATTTCTAGATGGATATAATTTGATAGACAGGTCTATCAAATGCGCTGATAGATTTTAATTAGTCACATTCGTTTGATTGAATTATATAGGATTTTTATCAATTCTACTGATAGAATTTGATTTGTGAAGTTTGTTTGATTTAATTTTAAACTTTATTACGCGTTTTGAAGACGCGAACAATTGCATCAAATACAGTACTGTTAAATTACCAACATCCACAAAAATGTTTTCATGTAAATAAAGTGCATATTTTTCTTCCAAAATTTAAAAGCGGATAAAAAAGGAAAGGTTGTTCAATAGGTCAATGGCTGTCTCTCGAAAACGCGAAAAAATACATCATATATAGTCCTGTTATATTCCAAATATTAAAAACATTTTCCTCATATAAACAAGATAAACAATTTAGGCTATTATGGAATGACAGACTAGTACAAACTGCAAACAGCTTTTTTGGTAAAATTGTAAAATTGAGGAAATGTAACTTTCTTAAAGAATAACACAAAAAGTTTTAATTTGATGATATTTGTAACACAGCGGAACAAGTGTTTGTTTCAGGACCCAGTAAAATCTCTTGTTTTCGACATTGGCAAATGAATAATGCATTTGTTTTATTTTTGAATTTAGGTATTTTCTCAAAAACGGTTTGACTTTTATTTGTTTTTAAGTACAAGTTCATCTTCACTGAGAATAAAAAAAGCTTCCAGGTTCTAATTATTAAAATACAACAACCTCACTAATAAAAGTATGAATGTGAAAAATAATTTCACACAACTGGTTTTAAGAAGAGGGAAAGTATTGCACTATAAGCACTCGAGCTAATACAGTTCCCTGCCAGGAGGAAAGTAATTTAAATCGAAATTTATTACATTTGGACTTGTAGGAACAGGACAGCTGGTATATTAATATTTCCTGCACTCAGAAAACAATTTGGTTGAATTAAAAAAATTGTTGTTGGTTCAAGGAATAAGGTTATTGTGTGAACAACAAAATATTTGCTCTTCGCAACTAATTTTTGTTGTTGGCTTAACCAAATCTTTTGGTTGATCAAACTAAAAAATTTGGTTAGGTCAATCAAATATTTTGCTGAATCAACCAAAATTGGTTTAATTCAACCTTATTTTCATGTATAACCAAGAAAACAGTTTTTTTAGTCCAAGTATTTTTTTTCTGAGTGTGAATTCCTAAAAAGTAGGTAAAGAAGTTATGGACATTCAAACTTAAATGGAATAAGCCCTAAGATCTTGAAGTCTTTCTTAATCAATAGGTTAGGTGTTGGGTCAGTGGCACGCGAAGACCATTCGAAGCTCTGGTTACATTGTATGCATAATTCAGGATATTTCGCTTTATCTAACGCAAGTTTAATTCTCTTTGGCAACCACTCTTGGCGAATTAAACGCGGATTCCGTTTCCCCACTTCAGGGAATTAATTGTAGGAGCTGAAATTCTAGAGGTCAAATATTAATCGCAGAAATTATGTTTCATTTGAGGAAACTCTAATTGCACAACATATAATAATAGAAATATATTTAAAAAAAATTACCATATAGTAAGTCAGGGTGACCGAAAAACTTTATTTTCAAAATTCAATGACTTTACCTTGATTTTTCCATAAATAATTTTTCATTTTCTCTAAACACTGATATTAAAAGACCGAAATTTTAATCTTGTAACATTGTCATATACAATCATTCATGAATGACATAAAACAATTTTAGGTTTAAATTTATACATTTTAAATTCATTATTCTCAAGGCTGTCAAAGCCAAATTTATTTGAAAAAAGAAATGAATAAGTTACCTATTTTACTGAAAAAGTGACCAAAAGTGACTAATTAATAACGCAATAAGTGACTAATTATGAAGAATGTGCATTAATAATGTGACTAATGTTCTTTTGCATTCAAAGGGATTCAATCGAATACGATTCATGAGACTTCGAATCAATTCAAGTTAAATCCAACAGAATCCAACAGAATTCAAATGAATCAGAAAAAATTCCATTAACATAAATTTTAAGTGAAACTGGAGTGAATTTAGAGGAATTTACGGGAAAGAAGAAGAATTCGATGAAATTCATTAAAATTCAAGGTGAATTAAAAAAATGAAAGTGAATTGAAAGCAATTAAAAAATATGAACAAATTCATTGAAATCAGTGAATTTGAAATGAGTTTAGATAAATTCAAGAGCATTCAAAAGGATTTGACGAAATGCCTGAGAATTCAACGTGAGTTTAAAAGATTTCAAGATACAAAATTCCTTAGATCTTGTGAATACATTTTTTGAAATCTATTAAAATATTATAAAATCACGACAAATTCTATGAAATTTCATATTTCTTGAAATCCTGAAAAATTTATTAAAATACCTTGAGGGTTTTAAAAATTGGTTTATATCATTAAAATCCTTGGAAATCACTTATAAAATACGAAATCTCTTGAAAATACCTTGGAATCTTTTAAAATGCCACAAAATATTTAAAATTCTTTGAAATGCTTTGAATTATTTGAAATAAATTAAAAATTCCTTGAAATATTTTTCAATTCCGTACAATTTTTAAATCTCTTAAAATTTTTTAAAGCTTTCCAAAAATACTTCACATTTTTGAAAATATAGTAAAATATTTAAAATATTTTTAATCACTTCGTATCATTAAAATCTATTAAAAATACCCTAAGGTATTTCAAATCCTGTACAATCTTTTGAAATCCCTTGACATTTTTTGAAGCTCTTAAAAATGCCTTCGAGGCTTGTAAAATACCTTAAAATTTTTCAAATCCTCCGGAATACCTTCAAGTTATTGAAATCTATTAAAAATTCCTTGCAAAGTTTTAAAATATCCAAAAATATTTTCAACAATTTGAATTTTCTAGAAATCACTTTAAAAAAATTTAATCTTTTCAAAATTGCTTGAAAGTTAAAAAAATATATGTTTTTAAAATCCTTTGGAATCTGACCTGAAATATTTCAAAACCTTTCGAAATCCTCTGAAACCTCTTGAAACTTTTTAAAACTTTTGATAATTTCTTGGAATTTTTAAAAATACCCTAAAATCTTAAAAAATGCAGTAAAATATTTGAAAATAATTGAAGAAAATTCATAAATGGGAATAGACCTGAATTCAATATTGGTTAACATAATTTATCAAAAGAAAAGTGATATGTTGTAGTACTCAAAAAAGCAAGCGACACATATTTTTTCATTTCTGCGGATATTCGGTTTAAAGAAGTGAAACCCACCCCCAGATATTTCACATGAAACAGAAATAAATGGAGTTTTTTTGTACAAACATTGAAGTTTTTTTAATATTATCACATGGAAAACGTCTTTAGTCATGAAGTACATAAATTTGAATTAGCGTTTTAGAAGACGGTTGCTTCTTAAGGGTAAATCACCCCTATGTGGATTTTTTATTAACAAAATATTTATATATATATATAT
>JAABKJ010007474.1:0-20934 GCA_011634705.1 Andricus grossulariae | reverse complement strand
GCCCAAAGAACAGATTGTATTATCAACGCCCAATGGTGACGTGTGGGCAATATTAGAAAAAACAGAAAAACACGTGTATCTTCGTGGAATATATAAGCCTCTTCTTGGTAGGTCAAGACGTACGAAAATAAACATAGACGACGGCGCGATTGAAGAATTGACCACAACCGAAATCGCGGAATTTCCAGTAGGCAACAGTTTCGCAATCAAAACTTATTTCAGAGTAGTGTTTGGACCACAATTTTCGACACCATAAATTAGAATAAAAAAATCTTTTTCAAGGTGATTGATGGACCAGAAGAAGAAAATAAATTTCTTTTCGACCCAGAATTTATCAAAAATTTCATACGTATCATGTGATATAATGCAAGTTAAAATATTTTCGGTCTCAAATTTTTAGTTAGTGCTAACTTTACTTGTTAATCTCCTTCAATATTATGTTGAACTTCATCATTTTGAATGAATGTGTTATTATTTCTGCACATCCGAACGAGGAGGCTCATTTATTCATTGCAGAATACATTTTTTCGCATTTGTTTCTAGAAAATTAGCAATTGTGTTGCAGGCCAGGAATTTGTTATATGACGTAAGAAGACAAAATTTCAGTCCCAGAGAAAGTGTCTTAGGGTGCCTAGGGCCCGCGAATTTGGAACACAGACCTTTTAAAATTAAAAGTCAAATCGTCAACAATTGTGATTTGATGATTGTGAATTCTCTTTTGTTGAAGCTCCTTCGGCTTCTATGAACACATTCTCATCACGTATCTCGTGCCTGAGATTGCTTATTTAGATATTGCAAAATAAGGTACAAATATAATTGATCATGTTTACTTGAATATTTGTTCTTTATTTTGCATTGAATTTTATCCTCAGCTACACTGAACCTTTTGTATCTTTTCAATAAATGTATATTATTACAATACAGGACATGCATTTCAATCAAAACAGACGTATTTTTATTTTCTCGTTTTTATAATTGAAAACAGTGCGCATCCTATTAAAAAATTTGTTATTGTACATTTTATTGCAACTTGAGTCGTTCTTCCATGAATTTGGTTTGTTTATTTTCAATATATTTTTTATAATTTGAATCAGAAATACGCATCCTAGCGTGAAGTGGTTCAAAGAAAATTTGTAGATGTAATTTAGGCGAAAATTTTTCTTAGATAAAATGCTATTGTAGCTTGTATCGTTTTTCCGCAAAGTTAATTTTTTCATTTTGAATGTAGTTTTATAACAAAACTTTATTACAACTTTGTAGATCTTTTTTGATTTACCAACTTTTGTCTTCTCATTTTTTCTCATCTCTTGAGTCGTTGCTCCAAAAATGTAATGTATACATTCTTTATGCTATTTTTCACGATCAGAACAAAAACCATGCTTTCTATTAAAAAATTATTATTGCTGACAAATTTTTAATTCTAAATTCGGGTTAACAACTTTTTTTCATTTAGTTTTCCACAGCTTTTGCCTTTTGTCCAGAAATTCAATTCTTTTATTTTTCACTTTACTTTTTACGATTCAAACAAAAACTACGCATCCTATCAAAAAGTTGTTGGTAATGAATTTGTAGAGCCTTTTCTAGCGCACAATTTCTGTTGTTTAATCTTTGTTCGTACCTTGCGTCGTTTCTCCATGAATTTAATTTTTTATTGTCATTTTTTGATAGGATTCTTATCAAAAAATGATTAATAACTAGGTCATAGCTCTTCTTTGGTAAACAGCTTTTGTCTAATCATTTTTTACGTAGCTGGTGTTGTTTGCCCAGAAATGTAATTTCTTTATTTTTAATGTTTCTTTCTACAAACAAAGGAAAAACTATGCGTCCTAATGAAAGTGCTTCATGAAAAATTTGTAGATCGTTTTAAATTGCACAATTTTCACATATTTATCTTTTTTCGTATGTTATAAATTTTGACCGCAAAATAGAATTTTTTATCTTTCATTATTTTTTTGTGTGGTGAAAATGGGAATTTTCAATTTTTCAAGAAAATTAAAAAAAATGTTATGACAATATTGTAGGCTGATAAAAGAGCAACGTTTTCCCTTATCTACTTTTTTTGAATATCGTGCGTTGTTCGTCTTGAGATGTTCATTTCACGTCAGTTCTTTTAATATTGTTAATGCTATAACTCTGAATTTTGTTTTCGGAAGAAAAAATTCATCAGGATAAAGTGTTCGTTTTTTGAGTACTACGCCGGAGAGCCATTCGGTTTCGATTCCTCTCGCATCAAATCGAAGGACTTGTGACAAAACCACCGAACGCGTCCTCGGGTTGCATACCAAGGGCTTCTGCTGAATGTGGTTACAATAATTAATAAGCAATCGCGGACTATTGTCCAGGGATGGTCTTGAAGGAATTACCCCCAAGCGAAGTTGTATATTCCATACCGAAAGCTGAATAGCACCTAGGTGAGGTCTCTCGATCGATGACTCTGGAATGCTGCGCAAGCTCTTAGAGTGTGCAGTCTCATCCTTGCAAGCAGGGCTCTTGAAGGATGGATGGATCCTTTCCCTAGCTAGTCGTGGAAACAACAATGATAACACCAAATATAGGTGTAGAAGATGCGGTTAAAGACAGTCGAACGCACAGGGTTCCCGACAATGGGTCGGAAAAAATATACGGACTACCATAGAGTTGGGAAGCGAATCAAGACGGAATCAACGCGATGGATCATTGAATCTCAATACTTTAAAGTGGACAGATCGACTCAATGACGGCCTGCTAGGATACTACGATACCAGTATGGTCCATGAACGAGAAGGTTACATGGTAGGACTGCATGCTCTGTGGTGCAAGAAACACTCAGAGCTCTCGCACTTTTCACGTCAACGTCTACAAAACCATGCTCAACAGCTCCGAAAAAGGGGCTATTTAAGCGGAGCGCTCACTCTAACGCAGCCAGAACAAGCCGGCAACAGAGAAAGAGAAGCGATATTGAGACCAACCGCGGGCTGGCGTCCAATAGAGAAAGAGCGATGCTTCAGGGACCAATGGCTGATCATGAGACCAAAAGACGAATGCATCAACTCACCACCAGGATAAGCTGGGCAAGACTGTACTCCTCCCGCATTCAGTGTGTGATTGACTGCATAAAATCTGTCAGAATTTTCACAGCCAAGGTTCGACAGTTCGCGCGTGAACTGCGGATCCGTTAGCAAACACTTCACAAGTCAAAGCTTGTCCATCTCGACTGTTCTAAGATCCTCCAGTTATTGTCGACCATCTGCATAAACCAGGGGAGGTTGAAGCATTTTGGAAAGAAGTCTACGAAGTCCAGCTTCCACTTACAAAAGCCTCAAAGAATAAAAATGGCTTCAAGAAGCTGTGCAATGCCCTCATGACACCTAAAGAAGAATGCCCACCCATCGCTACCGAGGAGGTGAAAAAGTATTACGAGGCATGAAGATCTTTTCTACTCCGGGATTAGATGGTATCAAGTCCTTCAGCTGGAAGAAGTTTCATTTAACCCACCAGCATCTGGCCCGCATTTTCACCTCTTATCTAAAGTCGGAAGAGCCTACTCCGGAGTGTTTGGTGGAATAGCGCACAGTCATGCTTTCCAAGATAGACAACTTAGCTGACCCGAAGAATTACAGATCAATCACTTGCCTGTAGACACAATTGTCAAATGAAAAAGTTTACTGAGAACAATTGTTTGGCCACGTCAAAACGAACATGGAGGTATATATTTTTTTACGTTTCGAACACCTTTTTTTTATCGGTCGATTTTTCTGACTAGGCAATACTTCTACGTGTTTTCGAGCGCGTAACAAGTTGTTGCATCCTATCGCTATGGAATTTTCGATTCTTTGGTATTTTTTTGTGGTTAATACCAGAACCGTTGGTTAAATGTGCTGCTTATGGAATTTTACCTTCCTTTATGGTCCCTGGAAACGTGTAATATTTATCGGCTTTTTTTCAAAAAATTTTATTTGTAGTGTAAAAATGTACTGAACACAAAATATCTATTTTTGAAAACTATACAATTTTTATTTGAAGCGTTTTTGGAAGTATCGAGTCTGCGATTTAAAATCAGAAAAACTTAGAAATAATTAGGTGATTATTATGAATAAAACAATTTCAAAGAGGGACTGACGATAATTGAATAAATTTTAGGTTTCTGGAAAAGTAATGGATTTTTAAGATGTAATAGAAACTCAGATACAGTTTTATTGTATATATGTACATTATGCTTCGAGAATGATTAACTTCTCTTTTCAATCTTATTATTAAGATTCGTATTATATCTAAAAGGCAATAGTTGTCTTAGAACCTAAAAATAAGTAACGTTTACGGTGAGCATGTTCTTGTTGCTGCGGAAATTTCATAACTTTTGAGGAGGCTTCCAAAATTTTCTTAAATGCACTTGTAATGAAGTCCTATTGAATTTCTTTCTATTCCTTGAAATCCTCAGAACACTAAAAAATATTTTTTGATGGATTGAAATCTCGTGAATTCTAGTTCAGTTATTGATATTCTGCAAAATCCAAATAAATCTGATGAAATATTTCAAAATCCCGCTAAATCCATATAATACCTTGATAACCCTTAAAATCTTTGAAATCCTTTCATGTGCCTTTGGGTAATTGAGACCCCTTTAAATCTTTAAAATCCTGTTGAATCTTCAAAATAATATGGAATTTGACGGAATCTTTTCAAGCATGGAAATATTTTGAAATTTCTTTGGAATATTGCAATAATTAGAAATCGTTTGGAGTAATTGAAATTTCTATACATTTCTTTTAAATCAATGAAAATAATTCAAAATTTCGTGCAACCATGAGTAATTTTTCAAAATAAATTGGAATATCTTACAATATCTGATATCAAATTCAATTCTTGGAATCCTTTAGGCACTATCCATAAATGACGTGGGGCACTTATAGTGATTGGAGGGTTAATTCTGAGAATTTTTCTGTATGGACTCAATGCTGAATGGAAGGGCGCAAGAGTAAAAATGAACAATAATAGAGTTACCTCATTTGTGGCAAAATGTCTTCTCGTCCCGAATTTTCGAGACAAGTCTATACCCTTTTCCAGCTCTCTCACTTTTTCAAGACGACTAAACACAGCCATTTTATGGACTTTACAACGTAAAATCTGTTAAAATTCTATTAAAATCTTGTTCAATGCTTTGGAATTCCTTTTAATCTATCGAAAACTCTTCTAATCTTTGATATATTTAAATCTGGTGTATCGCGATGAATGGAGACTTAGTGTTTGGGATGCTAGACGGGTGAATGATCTTAAGGAAAGGCAATTACAAGAAACAATGCATGTAATCAAGCTCGATATGTATTGCTTACCTGAAACAAAGAAAAAGAAATGCCACAATGTAGTGGTAGAAAATGGAAAGTTAAAGCATGCACTGGAACTTTGGTCAGGAGTAGATACTAGATAGTGAATCACATAGTGGTCAAGAAGTCGGTCTGATTATGAATGAGAAAGCAAATAATTATGTCAACGGGAAAACATTCGTATCTCTTAGATTGCTGTGGGTTATAATAAAAGTGGGAATCAGAAAATCATTTATCATAGCGTGCAACGCCCCAGTTGATGGTCAGAAGAGTGAAGTAAAAGACGCCTTTTGGGCAATTAAGGAATCATTCTACTACGAGACATGAATGGATGAGTGGAATTCCAACTCGAGGATACGGACAAGATGCTAGGTAATTTCAGAAATCCGAAAACGAATCGCAATGGCCATTTTGAAAGAGCTAGTAAGATTTACAAGTGTTGTCACAGTTTCTTAATGGGAAACGGATCATAACCTCCTACTTTCAAAGATTGATTTGGGTCAAGGATGAAGAAGAAAGAGAACTAAAAAAAAAAGAAACAGACGCGAAACAAGATCAAAAATTCACAGAAACCAGAAGTGCGAAGAGCATTTACAGATAAGATAAACGAAAGTCTTGATATGACAACATGAGAGAGGCTAATGCACAATAAATATATAGAGGGCGCATGTACAATGCTTCAGGTAAGAATTACTAGGAGTGCAGCTGAAGTGTGTGGCACTGAATTTGTAGGAAGAATGACTAAGGATCCTTGATGGAATAATGAAATCCGCCTAACCGTTAACAAAAAGAAACAAGTTTATCCAAGCAAGCTGAGTATCACAGTTCATGGCGATTAGGTGAAGATGAGTCTAAAGAAAGGAGAAAAGAAAAGTAAGAATACTAGGTTAAGAAGGAAAGAATAAAATCATAGCGAAAGAAGAAGAAAAAATTAAAAACGCTTTTCAAGGAAATGAGAAATTATGTTTTTGGCAATTGAACAAGGGCAATAAGAAAGGAAGCAACTGAAATAATTACAGAGGCTCATTTAGTACTATTGGCAAAATATATTCAAAAATACTTATTCACATGGTATTGAAAATAACAGAAGAAAATATCTGAGTTTTTTATTTATGCGAGGATTGTCATGTGCAGATCAAATATTCATCTTGAGACAGATCACAGAATAAATTTTAAGGGTAAAAAACATCTGTTGTTCCTTTGTTGACCTAGAAAAAAACGTTTACTAAGGTAGCTAGAAGTAAGCTTTGGGAAGCTCTGGCAGAATACGTAATCAGCAGATAGCTCCTAGAAACAATAAAAGCTATTATGTCTTTTTCGCTGTTTATTATATTCATGGGTAAGTGTATAAGAATGGTCCTCTTCGAAGATGACGGTGTGAATCTCGGGATGGTGAAGGTGCGTGAGTTAGCGTTTGTAGATGATAAGGTTGTTATTGCAAAGTCGTTCAAAGGCTTCCAGAGAATTTTGAGAAAACTAAATACTAGTACTACTAATACTACTTTAATAAAAATTAATACTAATACTACTGTAATATAAAGTTGGGGTTCCCATTTCAAATTACAAATTCCCCTCCACTCCTGCCTTCTGGAGGTGTGGGATGGGGTAAATTTTTGCAAAGTTGCTTTTCCTTCTCGAAAATAAAAAGTTTTTATGACAGATATTTTTTTATAGGATGCTCATTTTTTGAGATATTTCGGTGTCTCAAGTTGAAAAAAAACACCCTGTATATATGTCGGTTTATCTTGAGTCGTCAAAGATTACAAACATGGTGACATCAGTTTTAATAAGATTCGTAAACAACGTTTTTTTCTTCAAACTGACTCTTATCAAATGTAAATATCTCGGAAGTATAAAGCTGATTCCTTTTATGCAAAAGGAAATGACTATCGTATAAACTATATAAGCTAATGAAGTAGTAGAATATTCATCAGTTACGTTGCTAATCAAATTTTTTATTGATAAATTAATCAGTTTTCCCTATAATTGAAAAATATGAGGATTGTCTGGACCTTATATTTGACGATAATCCTCGATTCTATTGGTGAATATAATAATGAAATTCAGAAAAAAGAAATATGATTTAAAAAAATCTATTTGAAACTGTAGATGTATTATATAATATATCTATAGTTTTAAGTGAAAATTTTTGAAGCTTGTGCCAATGTGATCGTTAAAATTTAGACATCCTCAGATTACCCTTCTAACTGTGCACGGCATACGTAAATAAAAAAAAGTGTTCACACAGAACATGTGACAATTAATAATTGATATTAGGAAATTTTATCTGATTTTTTATAAACATAATTGAAATCTGGAAAGTAAGAAATAAAAATTTGATAGATAAAGATCGTATAAGATATTGATTTATTTTGCTATGGAGATATTTGAAGTCTGTTTTTATTTATTATTATTTTTGTACAAAAGTTACATTGGGCTTTGAATCTCTATGGCTCGCAAAATTAATTGTTGTCCTTCTAAAAGCGTTAAATTAAATTTACCTTGAACTAACTTCACTAGAGTCTAATTTTCATCCGAAAAGTAGAATTTTGAACAACCAAAAATGTATTATCAGCAAAAAATGTAATAGCTGATGCTTCACAAAAAAAAACTAAAATGATAAACATTGGAAACAATTAACAACTATGTTGACAAGTACATTGCCAATCACAATCACATTCACAACTCATAATATACCAACGTATGATTGTGCACTTACAAAAATGTGTAATCTTCTGTTTCTTGTTGCAGAATTAGGTTCGCAGTTTGAGTGTTTGCCTAATGGCGAACCTATCCCTGGTGTTTCTCGTGGCGGAAGTTCTAATTATTTCTCCGACAGATATTCTCCAGAAAGACCTCTTCCTCTTGACAGACCTCATTCTTCTGCCAGGTCTGCTCCTCCTGTCGAACCTATTCCTCGTGCCAGGTCCAGGTCTCCTCGAGCCAGGAATCCTTCTTCTTTGATACTTGGTTATACACTTGAAGAACTTAGATTTGTCCGACTTATTCTCAAAGCGAATCCGGCCCGGATATTCGAACTTCGAAGATATACATTTCCTCCCGATAAACCAATTCTATTGAGAATCAAAAAAAATGCCGTTATGCCCATGCCGCCCAAAGAACAGATTGTATTATCAACGCCCAATGGTGACGTGTGGGCAATATTAGAAAAAACAGAAAAACACGTGTATCTTCGTGGAATATATAAGCCTGTTTTTGGAAAGTCAAGCCGGACGAAAATAAACATGAACAGCGGCGCGATTGAAGAATTGACCACAACAGAAATCGCGGAATTTCCAGTAGGAAACAATTTCGCAATCAAAACGAATTTCAGAGTAGTTTTCGGACCACAATTTTCAACACCGTGAATTCAATTGGAAAAATCTTTGTTAGGAGACCGATTGATTGGGAAAATCAATTAAATTTCTTTTTCACTCGAAACTGCTTTCATCTGAAAATTTTGATTTTAATTCTTTATTTTATTTTGTAAATTTTCTGTCTATTTCTATTTCTGCCTGCAATATTTAATTTTCTATCCCATTTGAATTTCAGAGTAATTAATTGTAACCTTGAACGTTATAATTCTAGTTTTTGCATTGACAACATCTTCAATTTATAATAGAAAGATTTGAAATTTAATGTATAAATAAGAATTTAACAGTTGTAATTTTAAACGACTTAAAATAAGAATAGTAATAATTAAACATGTTATGCTAATTTATCGATTTATTCTTTAATTCACATAATAAGGAATAGCCGCGTAATGCAGAATTATATATTGAAACATAAATCTTCGAACAGTTTAATTTGTAAACGTTCATGAGTTTCAATGGCTGGCATGAAAACGGATTCTCATGTCTTGTCTCGCGCTTCGCACTTAATTAGTATATATGCAAAATGCAAAGTTTTCCATATTATGTTGAACTTCATTATTTCAAATGAATGTGTTATTATTTCTGTATATCGGAACGAGGCTGCTTATTTATTCATTGCAGAATATATATTAAAAATTTGATTCTTTACCATTATTTTATTTAAGTTACCATATGAAAAGTATACGAATAATTTTGTTGGGTAAATAAAGAATTTTTATTCTTATCTTTTTTGGTATATGCCTCTTATCAGAAAGTAGTGTTGACAAAATTTAAAAATCAATTTGAGATAAAAAATGTTTCTTCTCAACATTTTCTTTGCATCTCATGTCGTTTGGATCAGAATGTGAAATTTTAATTTTTATTAGAATTTTTGATGGGTGAAACCACCATCGTTGGTTGAACCAAAGCCAAAGCATAATCCAATCATATAATTGAATTAAATTTTCAGAAAAATGGCAAAAGATACGGAAAGAAATAAAAATTCAACATTAAAAGTTAGTTTAAGCTGTATACTTCTTAAGTTTCACGATCAATTATTTTTATTTTAAATCGCTTCGAAATAATAATTGCGTCATTATATACTTTTTCTGAAGTTGCACGTACTTTTCTGGGTGCAGTGTGACATGTCGCGGTCTTACAGTTTTTCTGTGATATTGATTGAAAATCAAAGTTTTAAAAGAATGCATTTTTTCCTGGATAAATTATTTTGCTGTGATTAATATCTGAAACATTGAATGAAAAACATGAAAGTATATAATCTATCTTTCCAATTTTTTAAACATTTTTTTGAACCTATATTTGTTTTTGAAATCTCTAAATGCACCGTTAAAGTAGACTCTATATATGTTTGTCAGATAAAAACAGCTCTCCCTAAGATTTGTAAAGGATTACGTCAATGTTGACATCAGTTTAAAAAAAATTCTTAGCAAATTTTATTTTTAAACTGACTCTTATCAAATGTAAATATCTCAGAAGGACAAGCTTGCCGCCTGTTATCTGAGAGCTAAACTCCATCTTATCTATCTTCTACTATAACAGCAGAAAAAATTTCTAAATCAAAAATACCTACACCAATTACCTTTCCAGGAATGTAGTAGGTATCCCAATCTCCACACTAGTATTCCTTCAACTAAAAAAAGCCACCCTCACACAGTTATCGGGCCCTATCCCAGCTACCTTTAGCAAGGAATGCCCAAAAATAAAAAATTGAGAATATTACATTATTTACCTTCCCAAGACTCCAGTAGATACATCTATCTAAACAATAATAACCAGCGATTCCGGAAAATCGCTATTTGCCTATTTAGTAAACCCCATCTAAGCTGCATCTAAATAAAACACAAATGAATGTTCAAATTGGAAGTAATCATACCAGCCAACTTCGCAAGACTCTAGTAGACATTCGTATCGCTACAAAAGTAATCATCAACCTCAAAAAACCACCCATAGGACTGTTAGCCAACCAAGTTTTAGCTCAGATTGAATTTACAAAATAACAGCTTGGCCCCTGTTGGGAAAAATGGAAATTAGCAATTGTGTTGCAAGCCAGGAATTTGTTATATGTCGTGAGAAGACAAAATTTCAGCCATCATATTTGAAGTTTCATTTAAATCAATAAACGAAATCTGTTCCTTACATTACGTGGCATGACACTCCGAGGGCAGAATTTCAGGGTGATTTGAAGAATTTTAGGGCTAATGAGTTTCTTATCTATTTTTGCGTATGACATTGCCTCGGCCTTCTCACCAACGAAGAACAACGAGAGATTTTGGAATTCTGAACGCGACCAGAAAACCAGGATCCGCTTGCTGTTGTCTTCGATGTTAATAATCGAGATTCCTTATTTTGCATTAAATTTTATCCTCAGCTACACTGACACTCTTATATCTTTTCAATAAATGTATATTATTACAATTCATAACATGCATTGTTATCAAAACAGACGTATTTTCATTTTCTTGTATTTATGATTTAAAAAAGTGCGCATCCTATAAAAAAATTAATTTTTCGTTATACATTTTATTGCAAGTTGTGTCGTTTTTCCATAAATTTGGTTTGTTCATTTCTAATATTATTTTTCATAATTTGAATAAAAAATACGCATCCTAGCGTGAAGTGGTTTAAAGAAAATTTGTAGATGTAATTTAGGCTGAAAATTTTGTTTGATAGGATGCTATTGTAGCTTGTATTGTTTGTCCGGAAAATTAGTTTCTTCATTTTGTGCATTGACCTTTCTTCGTACCTTGTGTCGTTTTTCCAAATATTTAATTTTTCTATTTTCATGTTTGAATAGAATTTCTATCAAAAAGTGAATAATAACAAGTGCCTAAATATATTTTATAGAACAACTTTTGTCTATTCATTTTTTTCGTAGTTGGTGTTGTTTGTCCAAAAATTTAATATCTTTATTTTCAATGCGGTTTTTTAATATTAAAGCAAAAACTATGTGTCCTCTCAAAGGTGCTTTCTCAAAAATTTTTAGATCGTTCTTCAGTGCACAATTTTCACATATTCATCTTTTTTCGTATGTTATAAAGTTTGATCGCAAAAGGGAATTTTTTATTTTCTATTATTATTTGTGCGATGAAAATGGGAATTTTCGATTTCTCAAGAAAATTCAAAAAAGTTTTATGACAATCTCGTAGGCTAATGGAAAAGCAACGTTTTCCTCGAACTGACTTTTTTTAATATTGTGCCTTGTTTGCCTTAAGATGTCTATTTTTAGTTAGTTTTTTGAATATTGTAAATGCTATAACTCTGAATTTTGTTTTTGAAAGAACAAACTCATCAGGATAAATTTTTTGTCTTCTTGAGTACTACGAATAGCGGTAATCATGCTGGAAGCCGACGCATGTAACGTGTTGAGAGTTGTAAGTATACCCTCCAGTCATACAGGAGACCGTGGTTCGATTCCGCGCCAGAGAGCCATTCGGTTTCGATTCCTCTGGAATCAAATCGAAGTGCCTGTGACAAAACCACCGAACACGTCCTCCGGTTGCATACCAAGGATTTCTGCTGGATATGATTACAATCATTAATTAGCAGGCGCGGACTATTGTCCGCATCAGGAACCGGACATCAGGCTGTTCATATTGGTGCAACAGGAACCGGACGACCAAGCAAACCTGCCAACTATGCATTGCGAGCCTCATCACTCTCGCTCCGAATCTGTGACAATACACACGTTTCGTTAAATTTATATTATTTTGTGCCGGGATTGATGTCTACGATGTCGAAGAAACCCGAACGATTTTCACGACTTTTTGGATGGGATGGTGTAAGTAAAGGATTTATTTTCTGGCGGAGGGTTTTGGCGGTATACTGAGAATTAACGAAACATGGAAGTATCGCCAAAACGCTCAGCTAGTCCCCTAAGTGCTCATTCAATTTTTTTCTTGTTACTCTTCACGCTTGTGCAGCGGATTATTAGGATTTCGCGTTTTTTTGCTATATCCTTTAACTGAGAGGTAAAAATGAGAAGTTTAACATCTCAATTCTCACGCCTGAGTCGTGAATTGTTTCTTTTGAGAATTTTTGACGATATAAAGCGTCTTTTTGGGATGGTCGAGAGGGAAACTGGTGTCCGCGTTTCGTTTCATGGCCGGTCCTAGATTTGTACAAGTAGATTTATGTGGGAACCGATCATGAATTCTTTTAAAATGATAAGATTTGGGGTTGTTTTACGATAACATTCTTTTCTCTCAGGATAGATTTTGAATCTCTCTCAGGCCTTATGTCACGATAGTCACTTGAGCCTATCTTGTCTAGTTCTCTTTTTTTCTTTATTTTAAGCTTAGCTAGGCACAGGACGTGATGACTGAATTGTGGTAGGCCAAAATTTCCATTTTTTTAGTAAGGATATTTCTAACGGGCAAGAAATATCTTTACAAATGTGTTGATTGTGAATTCTCTTTTGTTAAAGCTCTTTCGGCTTTGACAAAAACATTCTTATCACGTATCTCGGTTCTTGGGATTGCTTATTCATATATTGCAAAATAAAGTATAAATATAATTGATCATCTTTACTCTAATATTTGTTCTTTATTTTGCATTACATTTTATCCTCAGCTACCCTGAAACTTGTGTATCTTTTCAAGAAATGTATATTATTACAATTCATAACATTCGTTGTTATCAAAACAGAAATATTTTTATTTTTTTGTTTTTATAATTGAAAAAGTGCGCATCCTATAAAAAATTTGTTATTATATATTTTATTGCAACTTGTGCCGTTTCTCCATAAATTTGGTTTGTTTATTTTCAATGTTATTTTTTACAATTTGTATCAAAAATACGCATCCTAGCGTGAAGTGGTTCCAAGAAAATTTGTAGATGTAATTTAGGCAAAAAAATTTATTAGTAAAATGCTACTGTAGCTTCTATCGTTTTTCAGAGAAGTTTATTTTTTTATTTTCATTGTATTTTTTTAACAAAAGTTTATTAAAAACTTGTAGATCCCTTCTGGTTGACCAGCTTTTGTCTTCTCATTTTTTTCATCTCTTGAGTGGTTTTTCAAAAAGTTCAATTTATATATTTGTAATGCTATTTTTTACAATCAGAACAAAAACCACGCTTTCAATAAAAAGTTAGTATTGCTGACAAATTTTCAACTGTATTTTGGGTCCACAAGTTTTTTCTATTTAGTTTTCCATAGCTTGTGTCGTTTGTCCGAAAATTTAATTCTTTGATTTTTCATTAAATTTTTTACGATTTAAACCCTACGCGTCCTATCAAAAAGTTGTTAGCAATAAATTTGTAGACCCTTTTCGTATGCACAATTTTTGTTTATTGATCTTTCTTCGTACCTTGCGTCATTTTTCCAAAGTTATTTTTTCTATTGTCATTTTTCGTTAGGATTCTTATCCAAAAATGATTCATAACCAGTTCATGGCATTATTCCATTATTTTGTTGTGCGATGAAAATGGGAATTTTCAATTTTTCAAAAAAATTCAAAAAAGTGCCATAACAATCTCGTAGGCTGATGAAAAAGCAACGTTTTTCTTTTCCTGCCTTTTTAAATATCGTGCGTTGTTTGCCTTAAAATGTCCATTTTTCGCTAGTGCTTGCATATTGTAAATGCTATAACTCTGAATTTTGTTTTTGGAAAAGCAAAGTCATTAGGATGAATTGTTAGTCTTTTTGAGTACTACGAATAGCGGTACATGGAATTGTCAAATCCTAGAAAAAAGTGGTCTCAAAGATTTTGAAAATGTTCTGGCATACGCACAGACACACAGACATATATAAATTTTACGCAAATCCAATACCCTCTCTGATGACAATGTAAAAATCTTGCATTACATTTGACCCAGAAGGCATGCTAACCGCAGACGCATATAACGCGCATATACAGGAGACCGTGCTTCGATTCCCTCACCCAGAGAGTCATTCGGTTTCGATTCCCCTGGAATCGAATTAAAGGGCCTGTGGCGAAGCCACCGAACGCATCTTTGGTTTGCAGACCAAGGTTTCCTGCTGAATATGGTTACCAGAATTATTAAGCAGCCGGGGACAATTGTCCAGGGGTGGTCTTGAATGAATTATCCCCAAGCGGAGGCGTAATACCATGCCAAAAGCTGAATAGCACCTGGGTGAGGCCTCTCGATCGATAAAACTGGAATACCGGGCGACCTTTCAGAGTATGCAGCCTTATCCTTGCATGTGAGGCTCTTCAAGGATGGATGAACCCTTTCCCTAGCTACTCCTGGAAACAGCAATGATAACACGAAACTTAGCTGTAGTAGATGCAGTTAAAAACAGTCAAACGCGCAGGGCTCCCGACACTGGGTCGGACAACAATACCGACTACCATAGAGTTGGGGGAGCCAATCAAGACGAAGTCAACGCGATGGGCCGACAATATCTCAATACTTTTGGGTGGACGGATCGACTCAATGACGACCTGCTAGAATGCTACGATACCAGTATAGCCCATGCACGAGAAGATTACATGGTACGACTGCATGCTCTGTGGTGTGAAGAACACCCAGAAGCGACACTGAGACTAACCGCGGAGAGGCATCCAATCAAGGAAGAGCGATGCTTCAGGGCCCGGAGAAACATCAACATCCAGGTTTTTTGAAAGCCCAAAAATCTGGCTGAACCTCATTATGACCTTTGCGGAGATGTTTCGAAGAATCCGACCTGTAAACTATCAATTCTGGTGTGTATAATACAGCGAGTGCTTTGGTGGATGCGAACCCTAAAACAAAACCAATGGCTGATCATAAGACCAAAAGACGAATGCATCATTTCACTACAAAGATAAGCTAGGCAAGACTGTACGCGTCACAAGTCAAAGCTGCTGACCCATATCGACTTTTCCAAGATCCTCCAGTTATTGTCGACCATCTGCTTAAACTAGGGGAGGTTGTAGTATTTTGAAGAGAAGTCTACGAAGCTCAGCTTCCACTCATAAAAGCCTCAAAGAACAAAAATAGCTTCAAGAAGCTTTTCAATCTCCTCATAAAACCTAAAGACGAATGCCCATCCATCGCTACCGAGAAGGCGAAAGAGTATTAGGAGGCATGAAGAAGTTTTTCACTCCGGGATTAGATGGTGTCAAGTCCTTCAGATGAAAGAAGTTTCCCTCAACCCACCAGCATCTGGCCCGCATTTTCACCTCAAATCGCGAAAAAAAATTTGCCTGACAGGAGGAGACTCGAAACTGATACGAAGATGTGGCTGGGCAGGAGAAGAAGACCCGGCACAAGAATGAGGTATGGTAAGAGGAAGATTTTGTCATGTAGAATGTCTTTCAGAAGAAGAAAAAGAAGAGAAAAAAGAAGGCTAATGAGGAGAAAAGGTTTTTCGAAGAAGGAGAAAAGGAAGGGGAGAAGGGGAGGAAGAGAAATAAAAAGAGGGAGCAGAAAAGAAGAATACCATGATTATGGTCAGTATTAGGCAAACACGCGGCCAGTCAACTTCATTCTGGAACGAAAAATAGAGGAAAAAGAGGCAGAGGAGGAAGAAGAGGGAGAAGAGGAAGAAGAAAAAGGTCCGCAGCAAGAAACATCAGGATTATGGTCAGCATTAGTCAAACACTCAGGCAGTGAACTTTATTCTGCAACAAGAATAGAAAAACAAGAAGAAGAAAGCGCGTTCAGTTGAGGTCAGCTCGAACACGGTTCTAAGATTTTTAAATTTGATAAAAGTCAGTTTAAAAAAACTGATTCCTTATTTTACCTGAAACTGAGGTCACCTTTTTGCGATTCAATACACGTTTCAGTTTCAGGTTTAATTTTCATAACTACTGAATTAAATGATGTGTAATTCTACTAGAAGATCAGGTTGTCATTGGCGTTATGCTGCAAAATGGTACTTTGAATTATTTTAATAATTTATTGACTCCAACTATGGAACTGGACCAGAAAATAACAGACAACGACCAGAAATCTATAAGTCAACATCTGTCCTAAAATCCTTTAGCAAAATAAATATTTGACCGTCATACAGTTGGGTAAACAAACTTCCATTCGCCTAACCTTGAGCTTCAGGACACAACATTATTTTCGTTTGACATTAAAAAAGTTACACATTGCCAAGGTAGATGTTATCCGAATAAAATCCAAAATCTCCCTCCCTTACGAAAGAACAAATTAAGTTTTTTTCTAAACCAAGCCATTGGAAATCTTTTGAACTCACCCTGAACGGCTGAAATTGTTTAGTGCACGGTAATTTTACTGATTTTACCGTGACAGTGGTTGAGAATTGAAAATAGAGAAGGATGCGTGTGTTTCAAGATAACTTTATTTTCTTTGAGTGGATTCTAAAACATTAGACCAAAAACATGAAAGGATAAAATCCGTCTTTCTAATTCTTTCAACATGTTTTGTAGAATGTATATTTTTCAAGCTTCAAATCGGCCATTAAATAATAGATACTATATAAATTTTTTAGATGAAGAAGAACTTTCCTTAAAACGTGAGAAGGATTACATAAATGCTGACGTCAGTTTTAGTAAAATTTGTAACCATTTTTTTAACTGACTCTTATCAAATATAAATATCTCACAAGGACAAGATTATCGCCTTTAATTTGAGAGATAAATTCCATTTTAGCTGTCTTTAATTTAAACAGCAAAAAAATTTCTGATTCAAAAATAATTATACCAATCACATTTGCAAGGATGTAGTGGATATCCCAATCTCCACCGTAATATTTGTCGATTCCAAAAATTTTTTACCTTTTCAAGACATTAATAGATATTTCTATCCTCGCAGTCCTATTACTAATAATATTCTGGAGCGCAGGGCAATAACAAAGTATGTGATGAGTTATCTCCTAACGTAAATCACACTTTCGAAAACAAGGGTTCGCTCCAATCTCCATGTTCGTTAAGTTTTTTCTCAGTCAACCGTGTCCACTATGCATTGCTACTGCGACATTAACCTTCCTGATTCCCATGTTCAGCAGTTCATTAGTTCTCCTACTGGATATATCAAATATTAAGTTCTTGGAACGCACCATTTTTTTTGCTTCTCCTCCAATAACCATTTCTCAATAGCTCCTTTCACTGATGCATACGAGATACCACAGTAGGGTTTCAGGTCAATCAGGGGATGTGGAGCTTCTACCTTAGCCAGTAAATCAGTAATAGCTAATACTTCGGCCTGAAGAATAGTAAGGAATGTGCACAGTACGGTTTTCATCTAAGACCTGAGCTTCTTTCCATAGGTTCCAGCCTCTGTTTTCCATGAGTCTTTAGAGTCGTCTGGGTACATAACGAGACCTCTTGGTTAAATTAATCATTCCTTTCACCCTGCATCATACCATTCTCTTCTTTCAGAGAGAATGACCTCGAAGGGTTTCATGAAGGATAATTTCTTCAAAATAATATCAGTTTGCATAGCGAGAATATTATCATCGCCTGGCTTGCGCTTACTGATATCATGTACATAGGCCAAAAAGCGATCTTAGCTTCTTTAACATTGAGTCAACACGGAGTTTCCAGGTTAATCTAGAGTCAAATATTACTCTTGAAACTTTGCTTATTGTGAAAATTCTGCTTCCCTGACGTAGAATTCATGATGTTCCGTCTTATCCGTGTTGAAAGACAAACAACGGTCTCTGAACTACAGCTCTACTATGTTGAGCGCTGACTGCATGAGTCCCACTAAGGTTTCCTAATGCTTCCTTGTTACCACGACCGCCAGGTAACCTTCATAGCCTTGAGTGTAAATAGCTGATTCGTTTTAAACACGAATCAGGTCTTCAATGATAAGGGCCCACTAGGTGGATAAAAGAATTCCTCCCTGTAGGTATCCCCATAAAACTTTGGCCTTCACTTTATTAGCATGTAGTGAAGTATGTACTCTTCTGTTTTTCAACATCGAGTGCATCCACCTGTTTACGGTGTCACTAACTCCGTGTTCGAGTGGAACCGTATATGCATTAAATTGGGATGTTGCTAAATGCCACCTCTATATCTAGAAACGTTGCAATTGTTACTTTACCTTTTCCCATTATGTTAGTATTGAGGGAGGAAAATATAAATAGTATCTACAGTAGATCTGCTTTCTCAAAATTCGTGAACTCGACTACTCTTTACGGTTAAAAATGAATTTCCCTTGCCCAAGAAGAAGGCAAGTTCCAAGCTGACACCCGCGAGGAGTCCTAAGAACTTCTGCGGGTGACGAGGACCCGGAAGCTGCAGCAAGGAAGACCCTGATGAATAGGAGTTCCTGGTTAGTAGGGTCAGAGAATTAGCGTGAACTTGACTAAGCAACAAACATCGGGTGGCTCTTGATTCCTCAAACGGCTGCCTAATCGAAAATGTGAACTACCGTGTCGAGGGAAAAATTCAACAAGGCTGTCTGCTACTCGTGGGGACAAAATAGATTATTTGCAAAATAATAAAACACTCAGGGGAATTTGGCAATGACCCCTCTGGAAAAAGCTTCTTCTCAAACGGGTGCAACAGTCTCTTATAGCTAGGCCCTTCAAAGTCACCTAAAAGTGACAGTAATCGCTGAAGGGTTCCCGATAACCAAAGTCGATGGCAACCACGTCAAGGAAATTGAAGCGGCATTTAAGAAGAATTTGATGTGGTGTAACCTGGAGAAGTCATCCCAAGATGAGAAGATTGCTGTTTCAAAAATAATGCTTTGAGCGTCATCGCGAAACCAACAGCAGTACTTGAGAGGATATCAATCCGAAATCCATCAATGCGAACGGGAGGATGGTAGGTTATCAAAGTCAAAACGGAAAGTCAAGCTACACAACTTGTTATAAATGCAGAACCAGGAGTGGCCAAAAGTCTGAAGAAGATCGACTGCAGACCTCACTATAAGATGAAGAAGATCAATATGACGATCCTCTTAAAAACCAAAGTTAGATCCGTAGATCTGGATACAACTGAAAGTTGAAAGGGACGCTAGATCGAATCTGTCGAAGAAGATGGTATGTATGTATAGGTCTTTCCAGTCTTGAGATGTCTGATGATACTTATATCCACAACCTCAGGGTCCTCGAGAAGGCCAATAACCTTTCCATTCTTCAGATGAACTTTAGCACACTTATCGAATCGAAAGTCCATCCCAATCTCTTCTGTGTACTTCTAGACAATGTTTATAACAGCTAAGTGTTTATTTTCACCAGAGTTGTAGAACTTCAGGTCATCCATATAAAATACATGAGTGACCTTATGCTCGCAATAATCAGTATCGCCATAGAGTTATCCAGGAGGATTTCGTACTGCAAGCGATAGAGACATAAGTTTGACGCAGAAGAGCAGCGGGCTTATGGTATTGTTGTTGCATGCTAATGTCCAGATGAGATAGTAAATCTAGTTTTCCAAAGGGACATCAGTCTCTCTATGCATCTCACTATGTGTTACGCCTCCACTTAGGGGTTATTCCTGCGGGACCATCCCTGAACAATTATCCGCGACTGCTTATTAATAATGGTAACCATATTCAACAGAAGCCCTTGGTACAGAGACCTTCTATCTGCAACCCTAGGACGCGTTTTGTGACTTTGTAATAGGCCCTTCGGTTTTATTCCAGAAGAATCGGAACTGAAACTGCAATATATTCTATTGGTGTCATTGATATTCAATAAAATCCAATTATATCTCTTGGAATTCTTTGACAAACATGTGAATACCAATTTTCCTTACAAAGTGAAAGATTATTTGATATAAATATATACAAATATATTTATATATAAATGGTGATATCATTTTTCACTAAATTAGTAATAAAATTTTTTTTCTTCAAATCTGACTCTCATCAAATGTAAATATGATAAAAATATACAGTTGAGTCCCTTATTGTAAAAGATAACGGCTATAGTGTAGACTATATGAGCTAATGAAAAGAGTAGAAGTGAATATGAGGCTTGTCTGGACCTTATCCTTGGCGGTTATCCTTGACTCTATCGATGAATATAATCATATAATTCAGCGTGAAATAAATCTGATGAAAAACGTTACATGAAATTACTAATGTATTAGATAATGTTTATCCTTCATATGAAAACTGGTAACCTCCATTGTAGTTTTATGGAGGAAGTTTTCTTAGTCATCACGTTGTAAGTTATAGGATGACCTCTATATATTAAAATTAAAATCAACAGAAGTAAAAAAGTGGATTTCTCATTTTATCGATCATCGATAATTATTTCGATCTATGTATTTTTACTATTTCTTTCAGTGTAAGTTATCATTAAAGATATTATATCTTTGGTTGTTATGACTAAATTTCTCAATACAGGCGTGAAATAAAATGTATTTCAGTAATTTTTCTACATTTCTAAT
>JAABKJ010007473.1:0-20934 GCA_011634705.1 Andricus grossulariae | reverse complement strand
GAATGTAGAAAAACAGTCCTTGTCGAAGGAGCAAACTTTTGCTTTTCTCAAATCATCAGGGCTTAATTCAGGTACAGGGGGTTTTATTTTCGCAAGCCCGGAAAGTATCCTTTCCATCTTAGCATACCGTAACCGCATTTTAGGTCAAGAAATTTTTTTATGGATTCGTATTCTACGACCCCAAAAACTCGTAGAAATAAGGTTTCACGGAAGTGTGCCAAGTTTTCAAATTTCTTGACTTCTTCAAGCCGCCATATTGGATTAGCCGATTTTCATTTTTAAATTTTGACCACGGATTCGTGTTCTACGACCCCAAAAACCACAATAAACTTTATAAACTTTTGAAACCTTTTTTTTAACGCTGGTATCCAAGTTGCATATCGATCGTATCCAAATTAATTATATATTTTTTAGGATCCCAATACGCTACTTTTTCGCTTTGTAGCGATTTCGAATTCGAGAAGTTTCTATTTTCAACCCACCCTAACGTGTACGATATTTTTACTCTAGTTCCAACAAATAACATTCAAAAATAGATCAATATATTCAATAACATAGAAGAATCTTTACAGTTCACTTTTGAACTGGAAAATAGCAATA
Organism: Andricus grossulariae; assembly: GCA_011634705.1. Taxonomy (NCBI): domain Eukaryota; kingdom Metazoa; phylum Arthropoda; class Insecta; order Hymenoptera; family Cynipidae; genus Andricus; species Andricus grossulariae. The sequence goes on along the minus strand of JAABKJ010007473.1, from coordinate 20,334 downwards.
TTTTTAATTTTTTAGATTCGTCGATTATAAAAACTGAAAATGGAAGTTTAACTACCAATTGGTATAAAAAGCCCATATGGTCGGATCAATATGTGAACTATAATCCCACTACCAATTTATTAGAAAAATTGGATTAATAAAATGATTAATTGATACATATATAAAATTAAGTGATTTCAAGTTCAGGAAAGAAAATTTAGATCAATTAAAAGTTACTTTACAACAGAAAAAAATACCCTACCTTTTATAGAAAGCATCATTAACGAAAAAAGACACGAAATTTATAATAGTTCAAGTAAAAAAAAATGGTTAGATAATTATGAAAAAAAATCGCTTTACTAGTTTCGTTATCATACGTACAGGATTTATTAAAAAACGTTAGAAATGTTTAAAATTTTTGATCTTAATGTATACTTTGGAAACAATCACAAATTAGGAAATTGAGCTATAAATGAGAAAGATTCTTAAAAAATGGAACATTTATCAAAGGTAGTTCACTTAATAAAATGCGAAGGTTATAATTAAATCTATATTGGTGAAACTGGCCGGAAGTTAAAAAACTAGAGTAGCCAAACGTAAAAGAGAATGCAGAATTTAAATAATGAAAAATATATCATTCAACAATATCATTCAATCTAAAGGCGTGGGCGTACACCACTATTACACCCATGGTTGTAGCCAGAAAACTTTTTTGGTTGAAGGGGGGGGGGTGCGGTTATGCAACATGAAAAAAAATTCTGGGGTGGGGAGGTTGCAGCGGTACACAGGAAAGTATATGTATATTATGTATATGTTTCAAAAATTTCGGTGGGAAGGGGATCAAGTTGCAGAGAGTTTATTGGTCGCATTATGATTGGTAAACTTGACCAGGTCTCCCGGTTCATAAATAGATTGCGGTAAGACTATCTTGGAATCTTAGTACCTCCTATATTTTACTTTCTGAAGGTGTAACTTTCCTTTGCTTTCTGCAGGTACTGCTCGGACCTTTTTTTTTCCACATATCGAGCAAGTCTTGATATTTAAAATTTAAAATAGAATATTTAAACCGATAAATGACTGGTTTAATTGTTGACTGGTTTATCTCCAAAAAGTGGTACTTGTTCTGAGTAAACCAAAAACTCAAAAGGTGGCGGAGGCTTCAGAAAGTGAACGAAGTCTAATTTTAGACTTTGTTTATTATTTTGCGGTACATCATTCATTTATTCTCGTCTGAGAATTCTATTTCCGGTTATTTCGTTTACAACCCCCAAATAAAAAGAAACACAAAATGTATACCCTCTCAAACTTATACACAGGTTACAAAACATGTCAAATGATACAATGTACGGACAAATTAGAACGATACAAGTACTCACCAATGCAGTAGTCCGTCTTAATTCTACCGTTAGATAAGGATGAATGATAATTGGGATAGCCCCTGTCGTTTCCTTTTCTAACGGGCCGATGTTTTATTTATTCCTTCTCGTTGCCAATAATGCAACTCTAGTTCATTGCAATCTATGTCGCGGCACCCACGTACACATACGTCCCGAACTCGGAAAGGTACGCGGCCTTCCCAAATATTTGGTAAGCTTTGAAAATAATTTTCATGACGCCCTCTCCTGTTACTCTGAAAGAGCAAGTGGCCATTCCTAAATCCGGTTATTTTCTTTGAATTGACCAGAAATAATCAAATTCGCAGTTTTTCCGTCGTTGGAGGAAGATTTTGCTGGTTTCACATCCCCACGATAAGATATTGACGCGCCCTAGTCAGGAAACCAATTATAGTTTTACACTTTAACCCGTTCAATAAAGTACTACCGATGTGGAGTTACTATACTTTATTTTACGGGAGGCAAACCATGAGGGGTAACGTGAGGTACCCAAGTGTCCAACTCAACGGGCGTCTTTTAAGAAATTTTCCGTAAAGGAGATTCCCTTCAAAAGACTTCCTGCATGGTTCAGGAAGCTCTAAAAACTGCCAAGATGATTGTTTATGGATGCTCTTCGTAGGTACACTTTCGGTGGACATGGGTGGGGAATTTTAGCTGGTTAAAGTATTTTGTTGGGCGTTAGGTCTGGCATGTGCTGCTGAGGATGGTTGGACTTACAGCGCTAAGTAAAAAAAATGCTGATGTCAGCAGCCGTCTCATCACTAGTAAGGAACAGCTTTCGAATGAGAATTCCACTAATCTGTTAAAATTTTAATAAATCGCAGAGTCTCCTATTATTTAATTTTAAATTTCATTTTAGGAATCTTCCTTTTGGGTTTTTAGGAGAATTTACTGCGGGTTACAACTTTCAACTTACTTTTGTAAATATTTATTATGTGTGACTCTTGCATTATGTGCATAATCTTCTCATTTGAGGAGAGATTTTTTTCCCGTGGCAATTTTCAACCAAAAATGGAATAATTAAATTTTCAGTTAAACAAATTAATTTAAAAGTAAAAACGATTTTTACCCAGAGAAATGGATCTTCAAATAATAAAATGAATTTTTAGCAAAGAAGTTCAACTTTTATCCAAGTAATTGAATTTTCAGTCAACAGATATTTTCTACCAAAAAAGATGACCTTACAATTCAATTCAATTTATTTTCCATGTATACGAGGTTGAATAATTTTAAGCCACTCTTATGGGTCCCCAAAGAAAACCCCATAAGTGACAAATTTGAATTTTACGTAATTTTGCGGTTTATTGACGCTTTTCAAAAGTTTTTTTTAAAATAATCATTAATCGGTAATTTAAGAATACCCAGTATTTGTTAACTAATTTTCGATTGTTTCAAAATTGAAGAGTATTCTTAAAAAGCAAATTAGAACATAAAAATATTTCAATCTTTCGAAAAATAGCAAAAATAAAATATGTAAACAAACAAATTGCTTAAAAAATTTTAATTTGTTTAAACATCTACGAGTATTCATAATAATCATAAGTACTTGAAAATATTAAAATTTGTCGAAAATTTAGTGAGATAAAATGTTTCTCCTGCTTTTTTTTTTAGGTAAAATATATACTTGAATAAATACGTATTATTTAAATAATTTTAAAATTATTTAAACAAATTATTTTATTGTTATCATTGATTAAATAGCTCATAAAGTCTAGAAAATATGTTCATTTCACGAGTTAGCTGAAAAAGAAATTTAAACAAATTAATATTGTTTAAACAATTGAATATTAGTTAGCAAATGACTGGCATTCTTAAATTATCGATTAATGATTATTTATTAAAAAAAAAACTTTTGAAAAGTGTCAATAAACCGCAATATTACGTAACATTCAAATTGGTCACTTGTGGAGTTTTCTTTGGGGACCCATTAGACTGGCTTAATATCATTCAACCTGAAAATTTATGATTGATTCTTATTCTCTGACGAATTCTGAACAATATACTTAAACACGGAATTATTTGTAACATATTATCACGTTTAAATATTACATTTACAAAAAGCTTCTTTTCCCCATGTTAAATCAATGGGAAAATTCATGGTCTTTGCGCCACCCCTAAATATTAACCGATTTTGCTCAAATTTTCACATTTGGGGGGGGGGGCATTCGAAAAGAACTGGGGGATGAGAGCAATAAATAGCATAAATAAATAATAAAATTATTATAATCAAAAATATAATATGCTACGGCGAGTAGTGAACGGTTTTTTTAACTTACAGAATTATCTAATATAATTAATTTAACTTTTTTAAATTCGACTAATTTAAAACTAAAATATTTAGGATTTAAATAAAACTCTAAAGCTAAAATAATTTGTCTCTGAATCTATACAAATTGCATATTTTTTAAATAACTATAATAAAGTACCATGTTCTGTCTGTCCGCGTTGAAGATTCTTTTGTTTAAATTTGAATAACGATTGTCATTATGTTCGGATTGTCATTACATTGAGATAATTTAGAGATAGATCACATAGTGCAAAAAGTGCTAAAACTAAAATTAATTTGTTCGTTAGGAATAATGAAAGGCAAACTAGATTTTCTATCAATTAAAACTAAATAAAAAGATCACTGCCTTTTTCCAAAGAGTTCTAAATGGAAGAAAGAATTTTTGTTTTCAATTTTATGTATGAAGAGATTCATGTAGAACAAATTAATGGCAATATTTGTATACAATTTTCAAAATTATAACTACTTAAAATTCAACAATATTTGACTCTAAAAGGAAAACTGAACTATTTTAAGAATGGAATATATAAATTTTATGATTTTAACTTGCAATAGTAACTTTAACTACTTTCCAATTACATGGATGAACGTGAATGAACATAATAACATATTCTACAAAATTAAGAAAAGATTTAAAGATTTAATTTCGCGATCCCAGTTTAAAATAAATAAAAAAATTAATTCGATGTAAATTAAAAAAGTTATAGGATATTCAAAATTTTCAAAAAGTAGCAAAGATCATTTTTTAACAGGTTAAGCAGTCTAATCGAAATTTTAAATAGATATAAAATATATTTAAAGAATTACAAGATTTACTACTGGTCTTAATGACATTTTTCGGTTGAACGCAAATTTAATAAGTTCTAGAATTTAAACAATTTTCAAAAAAAACGACCAAAAACCAGTTTTTAGCATTTCGGAAAATTTAAGCGCAGTTTTTAGTAGATGTTAAATTTTTATTTTTATTTTGATTGATTTTGTAATATTAGACAATTTGTAGACGTTTTAAATTCAACTATTTCTTAATTATCAATTTTGCATGTAAATTTTTCAAATATGAACCATTTTTAATTGAAGTTAAGTAAAATTAATCATTTCATAAATTATTTAACTCGTTTTAAAAATGTTTAGAATTCCTAATATTTAAAAATTTGATATTCTGAATTTTTAAATAGTTTATGTGTATAATGTCAGAAAAAGGTAAATGCAGGCACATGAAAGCGCGCGTGCATTTGATGTAAACGTTTTTTAAATAGAAATTTAATAAATAATTTTAATTTAATTTATGTTCAAGGAATTTCAAATGATTTCTACATATTTTAATGGATTTTTTCGATTTCCAAAGATTCAAGAGGTTTTAAGGGATTTTAAAGAATTTATTTTATTTTATATTTATTATTTTAAAAGATTCCAAAGAATTTCAAGAGATTTCGTTTCAAACAATTTGAAAACTTTTAATATTTAAAAATGTCTTATAGATTGTCAAATAGTTTATGTTTATAGTATTAGAAAATAAAAATCAGGGACTTGAACGCACGCTTCTCGCGCGTACATTTAATTTAAATTAATGTTTTTTTAGAGAAATGTAATAAATAATTTCAATTTATTTAATATTCAAAGCATTTCAAATGATTCCTACTTAGTTTAATGGATTTGTACGATTCCATGGGATGTTAAAGAATTCAGAGAGAACTTAAGGGCATAAATTAAATTTTATTTCAAGAAATTTATAGTTTTCTTCGAATTTCAACAGTTTTAAAAGAAATGAAACAAGTTGACAAATTTTAAAGGATTCTACAGAACTTTAGGAGATTTCGTATAAAAAATGTGTAGAAGTCTCAATATTTAAAAATTTGTTATTATGGATGTTTAAATAGTTTGTTTTTATTATTATGAAATAAAAATCATTTGGCTTTATTCAAAAACTGTACAATTGCTCATGAAAAGATTGTTTCTTCTTTTCCAATTATAAAAATAAATGTTCAATCTTTCCCCCACTTTCCTCTTTTTCGTGAAAAAATTATCCTCTTTCCCCTTTTTGAGCTCTTTTTGCGCTGTGCTCCCGGTAAGCCTCTAATTTTAAATAAATTTCCATGAGGTGGGGGGGGGGGGCTGTTCGTTAAATAATTTAAAAAGTACACCTGAAACTGTATTCGTATTTGCATTTAATTTTCAGACGACTGATTTGGATGTTCCACCACCAGGAAGTGAAACCCAGTCGAGTATTCGTGTCGGTGCGTCTCAGATGCCAAAACTTGTGCTCACGTTGAAAGGCCCGGGACTTCCGGGTGTTCCAGATGTTGAGTTACCTCTCTCGGAACCAAATGCCAGTATTTTCCAGTCAGTCCAGGAACTGATGCAACTAACGGAATTGGGAAGCCGACAGGAGAAGCTGAGGAGAATATGGGAACCAACCTACACGTAAGGCGATTTTGAAATTTTCAATGCAAATCGGCGATGGTTACGCCTCACTCTCGAAGACTCTTACATGCCTCGGACTCACCACACTATTCACACTTTTTGATATTTTTTGAGCGATGATATTATGTTTTTACTAATTTGAAAGAAATGGCACTAAAGACACTATTTTCTCAAAATTGTCCGACTAAATTTTGTTCGGGAATTTATTTAGGGGCCATGCAAAATTAATGTTAACCGATTTGGTAATAAAATGTAATAGCTGATATTTTAACCAAGCAGAGATTTTCATTTTAAATGAAAAAAAAAAGTTTACTTGGACCAGAAAGGACAAATTTCCAACAAAATAGTTGAATGCTCAACCAAATCAGATTAATTTTTAATTAAAGATTAAAATTAAATCAAAATTAACCATAAAAATAAGCTTTCTACAAAACAGTTTGAATCTTTAACCAAAAAGTCAAATTTTCTAACAGAAAAATGCATTTTCAACACAGAAGATTAATTTTCTACCAGAAAAATCGAATTTTTAACAAAATATAGAATGTTTCAACCAAGTAGTTGAATTTTCAGTAAAAAGGATTAATTTTCTACCAAAAAAGACAAATTTTCAGCAAAAGAGTTCATTTTTTAGCTATAACATTAATTTCTAACAAACACCTCGAATTCCCAACTAAAATTATGAATATTCACACAAAAAATGAACTTTTAAGAAAGTAGTTCAACTTTCAAAAAAGTAGTTTAATTTCCAACGAAAAAATATGAATTCTCAGCTAAAAATTTAATAGCTGAGATTTTAACCAAGAAAAGATTTTCATTTTAAATGAAAAACAGTGGAATTGAACCAAAAAAAAAGGATTTTCCAACAAAATATTTGAATTCCTAACAAAATACATTAATTTTTTTTTATGAATTATTTATTATATATATTATATTTTTTCATTTCTAAAATTTTTTAATTAAGTAGTTTCATTTTTAAACTAAAAAAATATCAATTTTTAACCAAAAATGGAGTAGTAAAATTTTCATATCTGAGAAGTAATTTTCATTAAAAAGAACGAATTTTCTACAGAACAGTTTCATTTTCAACCAATCAATTCAATTTTCAGGTAAAAAAATTATTGAATCCTCATGTAAAACAGATTAATTTTCGACAAAAAAAAACGAATTTTCAACAAAATACATTAATTTTCTGCCACATTGTTGAATTTTCCAGTCTAAAATATGAATTTTTGACAAAACAGTTGAATTTGCAACAAAAAAGTAAATTTTCAACCAAAGCAGATCAATTTTTAACCAGAAGATTGCATTTTTTCAAAAAGGTTACATTTCTACAGAAAGATATGAATTTTCAAACCAAAAAGATGAATGCTTAACAAAATAGTTGAATTAAAAAAAAAAAAAATTATTAGTCAAGAAAGAAAAAAAAAATGTAACGAAATTGTTGAATTTTCAAGCCAAAAAGACTAATTTTTAACAAATTAATCGAATTTTGAACCAAATAATACTATTTTTCACCAAAAAGATGATTGCTAGACAAAAAACTGAATAGTATACTTTTCAACCGAAAAGTATGAACTTTCGACCAAAAATAGTTAGATTTTCTTGTTGGGTTCTACCAGAGTTCTACTAATTCAGTTCGCATTTAAGCAGAAAAACGAGAAAAAGAGGGGAATACGAAAAATACTGTGAAAACATGCGAAAAATAAATAGGAATTTTGTAATTTATAGGCTAAAGAAAAACATTTTAAATAAACATTTAAGTTCATTTTTAACACTTAAAAAATACTAGGTTATAAAGCTGGAATTTTTGCTTAAAAAGTAAACTTAATTTTCCATTGCACACCTATAAGTTCGGACTGGACTACGCATAAGTTTAATAATTGATAGATTTTATGGTACAATTTTGACACTATTTTTTCAAATTTGTAGCACTATTTATACTATTTTTGATCTATGAATTGAGTCCGAGGCTCTGCTCGTGCTAATTCCATATATTTCATATTCTAATTTCATAATTATTTGCAGTATAATTTACAAAGAGGCAAAGGACGATGAATCCTCAGGAAGGGCAACGCCAATCGTAACACTCTACTCCCGCAATCCTAACCAAACCACAAACGCCTGCACAGTCGAAGACGTCCTTCAGCTTCTTCGTCATGTCTTTGTGCTGAGTACAAGCAAAGACGATAAGAAAGAAGCAGCCAGTATACCGGAAGATGACGAGTGTATAGTTAATCCAGACGATTTCACTTCAAAGAAAATCACAAATAAAGTAGTACAACAGATCCAGGATCCTTTAGCTTTAGCAGCGGGAGCTTTGCCAATCTGGTGCGAGGAACTTGCTAGGAGTTGTCCGTTCTTGCTACCTTTTGAGACCAGACGTCTCTATTTCAGCTGCACTGCCTTTGGGGCTTCTCGGTCAATCGTCTGGCTCCAAACGCAGAGAGATGCTGTGCTTGAAAGGCAGAGAGCGCCAGGTCTGAGTCCCAGGCGTGACGATAGTCATGAATTCCGTGTGGGAAGGTTAAAACACGAGAGAGTCAGTGTGCCAAGAGGTGACAAATTGCTGGACTGGGCGGAGCAGGTGCTCAAGGTAAGTTTTTTTTTTTAAGAGGCAGAAGAAATATTAAAACGTCCGCGGAATCAACAGCTTGCATAGTGGGGTAAAAGGCCAATTTAGGAGGAAAACAGTCTGAAAATTAACCAAATTTCATGAACATTTCTTTCCAGATTTCTGAATTTAAATTTGAAGTCAGAATTATGAAGTCCAAAATGCCGGTTGTCATTTCCAAATGTTTGTTCAAATTTGATGAAAGTTCGTATTTTGGGGGTTCGTGATGTTTTTTATTATGAAACTGAAGTCAAAATTATGAATTCTAGCGTTGACAATTACACATTTTTGTTAAAATTTCATATTTTGTTGGCTGTTGAGGTTTTTCGTTATAAATCTGACGTGAAAGTGGTAAAATACAAAATAGCGGATCCAATATGGTGCTTGACAATTCGAAATTTTTGTCTACATTTCATGAATTTTCGAATTTTAGGGGTTCTCGAAGTTTTTTTATTAAGAATCTGAAGTCCAAATTATCAAATTCAGCATAGCGAATCTAATATGGTCGTTGGAAATTATGCATTTTTGTTCCAATTTCATGAAACTTCGTATTTTTTGAGTTCTCGACGTATTTAATTATAACTATGACGTGAACATGGTAAAATCCAAAATGGCGGATACAATGTGGCGTGTAAAAATGAAAGATTTTTTTACAATCATGAAACCTCATATTTATGGTTTTTATGGGTTTCTTATTATCAATTTGAAGTCAAAATTATTCAATCGAAAATAGCGGGTTCAATATGGCGGTTGACAATTATAAAATTTTGTTCAAATTTCATTAAACTTCGTATTTTGGGGGTTCTTGAGATTTTATATTATCAATCTGAAGTGTAAATTGTGAAATCAAAAATGGCAAATACAATATGGCATTTAAAAATTAAAGGTTTTTATACAAATTTCATGAAACCTTGTATTTGGGATTTTTAGGGGTTTTTAATTATCAATCTGAAGCAAAAATTGAGACATCCAAAATGGCGGATACAATATGGCGTTTAAAAATGAAAGGTTTTTGTACGAATTTCATGAAACTTCTTAATTTTAGGGTTTTTGCAGTTTTTGATTATAAATCTGTAGTCAAAGTTCAAATCCAATATAGCGGCTTCAATATTGGGGTTGGCAAATATAAATTTGTATTTAAATTTCAAAAAACGTACTTTTAGGGTTCTCGAGGTTTTTTATTATAAATCTGAAGTCAAAATTTTGAAATTAAAAATGGTGGATCCGATACTGGGGCTGACAATTATATGCATTTGATTATGAAGCGGAAGAATTCAAATTGGCGGATACAATATGACGTTTAAAAATGAAATATTTTTGTACACATTTCGTGAAACTTCGTATTTAGGGTTTTTAGGCGTTTCTAATTATAAATCTGAAGTCAAAATTGTGGAATCCAAAATGGCGGATTCATTGTGACGGTTTAAAATTGGAAATTTTTGTTCACATATCATGAAACTTCGTATTTAGGGGTTCTCGAGATTTGTTATTGTGAATAATGAATCTGAAGTAAGAAGAAAATAAATAAGATGGCTTTGCAAAATAGCAAATTAAAACTAGAAATGTTTTTTTTTTTTAATTTCATTGGTAATTAAAATTATTTCTCTTAGTCGATTGCATATTTACATTGAAGTCAGAACTAAGTAAATTAAATTTCAATAATATTATTATAATGGTTTCTTATCATTAATGCAAAAAATTGTAATTAAATAATAATTTATATTTAAATTTGTAATTTGTAATTTTGTTTTTCACTTTTTTCCTCCTAAATTGGCACTTCGATCATCTGTGGCCTAATTAAATTAATCACCTTATAATTATTTTCCTCTATTTGAATTCCAGGTTCACGCTAGTCGAAAGAGCATCCTCGAAGTAGAATTTGTCGGCGAGGAAGGAACGGGACTTGGTCCAACGTTAGAATTCTTCGCTCTCGTGGCTGCCGAGCTTCAACGAAAAGACTTAGGCCTCTGGCTCTGCGACGATGAGCCAACTTGCAATGAGGACGATTTATGTCCTTCCGGAGAACAAATCCGACCTCAGGGATACTATGTCACACGTGTCAGCGGCTTATTCCCCGCTCCACTTCCACAAGACTCACAAGCTTGTAGTCGTTCCGCGAGGTACTTCTGGTTCCTCGGAGTCTTTTTAGCTAAGGTTCTCCAAGACAATAGATTAGTAGATTTGCCCTTGTCCCGACCCTTCCTGAAGTTAATGTGCCGAGGTGACATCACCAACAATGTGAATGAGAGAATCGGCTTAACTGGTGTAACCCAAGAAAGTATGTCTTCAAGCATGGCGAGTAGTTTTATATCTGAAGAAGGAGAGCAAGACACAGCAGCTTATTCGAGTCTCGAACCCACGCCCTGGTATAGCGGAATCCTTGATATCGAAGATCTAGTTTCAGTCGATCCAGTCAGAGGAAAGTTCCTCAAGGAAGTGCAGACTTTGACGTCGAGGCGTGAAAGGGCAATTTCCGAGGGTCAGTCTTCAGCTGATGAAAGTCACAATGACTCCTTTAGAATCACCCATTCTTCTGGAACCTCGGTGGATATTGAAGATTTAGCTTTGTCGATGACCTACGCACCAAGTTCCAAGATTTTCGAACACGATGTCATGGAATTGAAAGAAGGTGGCATGGAAATACCAATCGACCTGGAGAATGCGAAGGAGTATACTGAACTGACGATTGATTATTGTCTCGAGCAAGGAATTGCGAGGCAGATGGAGGCGTTCAGATCTGGATTTTCGAAAGTTTTCCCCATGGAGAAATTGCACGCTTTCAGTCCTGAGGAAATTAGGGCGATGCTCTGCGGAGAACAAAATCCGCAGTGGACGAGGGAGGATCTGCTCAACTACACCGAACCGAAACTAGGGTACACGAGAGAAAGGTACATGTGTAAAGAATTTAAATTTAAAAGAATTGTTATGAAAGTTAAAGTATTTTGTTACAACTTTATTTTTTTGGTTGAAAATTTATCATTTTAGTTAAAAATACATCTCTGGTTAAAAAATTAGCTGAAATTTTTACTATTCTATTTGAAACTTTGACTATTTTCTTGAAATTTTTTTTTTTTTTTTTCAATTGAAAATTAATTTTTTCAACTATTAGTGTAACTATTTTAGTTTATTATTCCATAATTTTAGTTGAAGTTCATCTCTTTGGTTGAACATTAATTTTTTTAACTAAAAATTTAACAATTCAATGTTTGGTCGAAAAATTATCTTTTTTAGATGAAAATTCGTCTTTTTGGTAGAAAATAATCTTCTTGGTTGAAAATTAATCTTTGTGGTTGAAAATTCAATTTTTCCAGTTAATTATTGATCTAATTTTAGTTGAAAATTCATCTTTTTGGTTTAACATTCAATTGTTCTATTTGATGATTCATCATTTCAGTTGGAAATTCATCACTTTGTTTGAAAACGTAACTATTTTTTTGAAAATTTGTTTTTGTAAACTGGAAGTATAACTATTCCAATTGAATATTCCATTATTTTAGTTTAAAATTCATCTCTTTGATTCAACATTAATTTTTTAACTGAAAATTTAACTATTGAATTTTTCTTCTTTTAGTTGAAAATTCATATATTTTGTTAAAAATTCTTTTTTTTTGTTAGAAATTAATCTTCTTTTGAAAATTCATAATTAATCTTCTTTTGAAAATTCATCTTTTTAGTTGAAAATTCAACTATTCCAGTTAAAGTCTTATCATTGTAGTTAAAAATGTATCGTTTTGGTTTAAAATTCAACTATTCCAGTCGAAGATTCATAATTTTAATTGAAAATTCATCTATTTGGTAGTAAATTATGTTTTTATCTTAAATTTAACTATCCCATTTTTGGATAAAAATTGATAATTTTTTGTTTAAAAATCAACTATTTGGTTGAAATGTTGTCTTTTTAGTTGCAAATTGAACTATTTCATTGAAAATTTATGTATTCTTTTGAAAAGTCGTCTTTTTTGGTGGAAAATTATTTTTCTTGTTTGAAAATTAATCTTCTTGACCATCATTTTGGTTAAAAATTCAAGTATTTGAGTTAAATATTGCTCATTTTAGTTAAAAAGTCATCTTTTTCATTGAGAATAAAACTAATTAGTTGAAAGTTAAACGCTGTTGTTAAAAGTTCATCTTTTTGATTTAACGTTCATATATTCCAGTTAAAGATTCATATATTTTAGTTGAAAATTCCTCATTTTTGTTGCAAATTGTTTTTTTTTTGTGTGTGTAAATTAACTTTTTTAACTGATAATTTGACTATTCCATTTTGGGTTGAAAACTGATTTTATTAGTTGGAAAATCAACTATTTGGTTGAAATGTTGTCTTTTTTAGTTGAAAATTCAACTCTTTCGTTGCAAATTCATGTATTTTATTGAAAAGTCGTCTTTTTGATAGAAAATTAATTTTCTTGCTTGAAAGTTAATCTTCTTGACCATCATTTTGGTTGAAAATTCAAGTATTTGAGTTAAATGTTCATCATTTTAGTTCAAAATTCATCTGTTTCATTGAAAATAAAACTAATTGGTTGAAAGTTTAACTCCGTTGTTAGAAGAGCATCTTTTTTGTTTAACATTCAAATATTCCAATTGAAGATCCATATATTTTAGTTGAAAATTCCTCACTTTGGTTGCAAATTGTTTTTTTTTTTTTTTTTTTGAGTGTAAAATTAATTTTTTCAACTGATAATTTGACTATTCCATTTTTGGTTGAAAACTGATTTTATTAGTTGAAAATTCAACCATTTGGTTGAAAATTGATGTTTTTAGTTAAAAATTCAACTATTTGATTGAGAATTCATGTATTTTGTTTCAAAAATTGTCTTTTTTTTGTAGAAAATTAATCTTTTTGTTTGAAGATTCAAGTGGCTAAAAAGTCATCCATCTAGTAGAAAATGCAATACTTTTGCTTGGAAATTTAGGAATTTGAAGCAGTTTAAATTTAATTTAATATAGTACCCGCATCAATTTTACCTAAATATGCACTGAAATTTTTAAGTATAAGAAGATAAAATAAAAATTTGTGTGAATTATGAGCAATTCCATGTCAAATCGTCTGAAGAATTTCATCTATTGTTAGTAATTTTGATAAAAATTATAGTATTCGTTCCCTCAGGTGTTGAAAGAAAAACCCTAAAATAATGTTTGAAAAATTTTAAAAAACTTAGGAGATATTCAGAATTGAACATTTTGGTCCTTCTTTTTTAAATTTCCTAACTTTGGTGATTTTATTGATATTAAGATGTATTTATTTGAATTATTCGTAATAAGACGCAGTTTTGAAGAAATATTTTCTGAAAGAAAAATTTCAAAAACAAATTTTTAAACTGATTTTTTGAAAAAAAAATCATATATAATTTGCTTTAATTTTTTATAGACACCTTTTAAAAGCTTTTTTAAAAGCCTTGTAAATATAAAGTATAATATTCGTCTATGGTTTACAAGGTTTTTTCACATCGCGTGCATCATGTCGGTGTACATTTTTAATTATTTCACGAAAACTAAGGGAGATCCCATTTTTATATTTACAGGGCTTTTAGAGCACATTGTAAGCTATATGTAAAAAATTTTTAAGAAAATCAAAAATAGATTTTTTTGAAAGATTCAGTTGAACATTTTTTTTTAAATCTAAAAAGGTTTTTGATTTTTTGTTTAAGAAAATATCTCTTCAAAACTTCGTCTTATTATGAATAATTTAAGAAAAATACGTCTTAATATCATTAAAATCATCAAAGTTATGAAAGATAAAAAAAGGACGAAAATTATCAATTTTGAACATCTCCTAAGTTTTTTGAATTTTTCAAAAATTATTTCAGCTTTTTTCTTTCCACACCTAAGAGAACGGATACTATAATTTTCATTAAAATTACTAACAATAGATGAAACTCGTCAGATGATTTGACATGGAATTGCTCTTACTATTTAAATTCATGGACTTTAGAGACAAATTCAAGAAATGATCAATTATGTTTTTAGTATTATTTAATTATTTAATAAATCGATGGTGCTAATATATTTAAGAATATCTTGTAACATAACTTGTCAAAGCTTTCTGAATTAAACATACTAATTGAATCGATTTGAGTCGATTGTTTTAAAAAATCAAACAAAAAATTTGAATGGCTTTGTACTCTGAAAAATGATATCTGGAAAAAATTTGAAATAGCTGGGAAAAACCTGGAAATGTCAGGGAATTTTTTTCCAGAAGTATTTGAATAGATACCCTGATTTAACACGTTTTCTCACTTTTATTTTGCAGTCCTGGCTTCCAAAGGTTCGTCAATGTACTATTATCTCTCACGGGTCCAGAGCGAAAAGCCTTCCTCCAGTTTGCAACTGGTTGCTCTGCACTGCCCCCTGGTGGTTTGTGCAACTTACACCCTAGACTGACGGTGGTGCGGAAAGTCGACGCAGGAGCTGGCGGCTACCCGTCCGTGAATACGTGCGTGCATTATTTAAAATTACCGGAATATCCGACCGAAGAGATGTTGAAAGAGAGACTCCTCGCAGCCACGCGAGAAAGAGGTTTTCACTTGAATTAAACATAGTCATCGAGTATAGGCAAAGAAAAATATTTAAAAAGAGTCGTCAAAGTCTGACTCCTTCGGGACATTATGTCCTTATTTGGCGTAACGAAAACTAAAGCATAGTTTTCGATAGTTCTCTAAATTACTCTAATATAGCTAATTTTACACGGTCAGAGCTATTGAAACATGAATTCTTCGATCGCCAAGCTCTCGCTTCAGCGAGATTCCACAGACTCGTTTCGTTCCAGAGTTCGATCTACTCTCTTATAAAAATTCTACCGATAATTTCTGGAGCTTTTTTCCATTTTGGTAGATTGATAACGGTGATTGATAACGAAAGTGTTTGTATCGTCGTTCGTTATTCAAAGATAATGTGATAAACTTCATGTGACAAAACCATTTTGCAATGCACTTAGGCATTGCGAAGTTTTCTCCAGTCTCCAAGTCCACACAACTGGTACCGATTTCAATTCACTTTATTCTAATCAAGGTATAATGTTAAGTATACGCGTAATATGAATTAATCATTGTTTCATGTACTATAGACTCTTATTTCCTTCGTGCGCTATATATTTTTATCTTATCTTCTCTTCTATTCTCTTCTATTCTATTCTATTCTTTTTCGTCTTTGTTTTCCGTAGTTATTAATTAACTCAGTACTTACGATCTTGGACCACTTGCCACTTGCTAGGGTCATAACTATTTTTATTTGTATTTCGAATACGTTTTCTTCAGCGTGTCTAATCTCAAGTCGCGCCTTTTGCCGAAAGGAAAATAGATTAAAATTATTATCCAATCTGGAAGATTGCGACGATAATTACAATGCATAAAATGCCTTTAAAAATACATATTTTCATTTTGATATGCTTTTGAATGAAACTGGGTTTAAGAATCTTTCCTCTCGAACTGAAAAATCCGTACTAGATTATTCTCTATCCTTGCGAGCTAGCCTATTACCTGAGAAAGCGTCCATGTCAACGAAGAAAGTTGACTTTGTAAAGTATCATTAGTCTCCTTAAGAAAAGTTCTAGCGCTCGGAAAATTGATTCCTATATTTTAAATACAATTCTTATTATGTACCGAGTCGATTTTTATGCTGGACGATACTCTTTGAAGGATAGTAGAACACTTTAAGTCTCAGTTTTCTCGATAAGAATCATGTTTCCTTAGACTTTGGAAAAACATCCGGACTTGTCGAAGATTGTTGAAAACGAAAGGAAAATTGTGATTTCATCCCTTCTGAAAATTAGACGAACTAAGCACTCTGTTTTTACGGTAACTTACTTAATGCTCACACGGTATCTACGACTATAGGCTGAATAAAAAATCGTATACCTGTAATTGCATATAGAGGAAAGATATAAAGATACATAATATAAATGTGAGAAAATATTAATAACGATGTCGAAATGGAAAAAAAAGATAGTTACTATTACTGTAAAATAAATTATTATTGATTCTTGGGGAGAAGAATAAATGATAAATACGTTACACAATTGTGAGTTTGATTATTCCTGTTCCTTTTTGTTTCAAATCTACTTTTTTGACATATTTCGATATAATTCGACACCAGGAGCTCGAAAATAAAATTTAAAAAAATGTGTGTGTAAATCTAATGTATTTGTTCGCGTCATCGAGACGCAATAATGACCTATTGTTGAAACTTTTACAATCAACCAGAAAGTATTCATGAAGTTTCAAAAGAATGGTTTATTTTATTTATATGAGAAAAACTTATTTGATATTCAAAATACAAGGATACTTTATGTAGTGTATTTGTTCGCGTTTTCGAGACGCATCGATTGACCTATTGTTGAACCTTTTATGGCCCACCAGTACCGATTTATTAAGTTAAAAAAAATGGTTTATTCTGCTCATATGAGAAATTTTTGTTTGATATTTAAAATACAATAATACCATATCTAGTTTATTTGTTCGCGTTTTCGAGACGCATCGATTGACCTAATGTTGAACCTTTTATGACCCACTAGTACCGATTTACGAAGTTAAAAAAATATATTGGTGTATTCTGATTATATAAGAAAAACTTTGTTCATATTAGGAATACTACAGTACTGTATCTGCTATGTTTGTTCGCGGCTTCAAGACTCGTCGAATGACCTTTTGACTCACGTTCTAAGACCTCTTATCATCTAGCAATACCGACCTATAAATTAAAAAAAGATATTGTTTATCTTGTTGATATAAGGAAAATTAATTTAATATTGGGAATACAACGGTAATGTGTAATATGATATATTTGTGTGCGTCTTCGAGACGAATCGATTTTTTTTTATGTTAGGAATATAACAGTACTATATTTGATGTAATTGTTTGCGTCTTCGAGACGCGTGTATTGATCTACTGGCGAACTTTCGACAGAAACATAAGCTCGAAAAATATTGAAAGTATCCATTTTTTCTTTTGTTAGAGAAAAACCTCCCTCTATGAGGAAGCAAATTTATTCAATACCTGTGAGGAAAAAAAATTAGCACAAATAAATACACCCATAGTACTTCTATGCAATTTCATAATATGATGGAATTTAAAATCATTTTTATTTCAACTGTCACTTCAGAAATTTTAGGTTTTCGTTTTCAGGAGGACATTTTCAATTAAAATGTAATTAAAATTAAATATTATTTAAGTTTGGAAGACTTATAAGCAGATGATCAGAGCAGTTGGGATTTTTTTCAAATCTCATAAATTCCCTACTAAAAGTTCATTGGCTGACTATTATCTTGCCAAAAAGTTATTTTCCACTGGCGAACCATTTATGTAAAAATCGACTTTACCACAAAAAATTTGTATCGATTGAAATTTTTATTTATTAAATTCGCTTGGATTTTTACTTTTTGCTTGAATTTTCAACTGTTGAAAAATTGAAAATTGAATATTCAACAGTTGAATTTTTTTATTATACTATCAAGCGTAACTGACTCGGTTGTAAGCATTTTTAACAATGTAAAATTCGATTTTAAATTTTCCTCAATGTTCAACGGTTGTAAACTAAAATTTCAATTTTCTTCAGTTTTTGACTGCTGAAAACTCATGATCAAAGCGAATGTTGTATTAAAAACAAGTATAAAGAATGTTATATTCACGTAATTTTACATGGAAATTTGATCAACGTTTTTCCATAAAAAAAGTTTTGAACAATTCGATTTTTTTTTTGTAAACGGGCAGGGAGTTTGAGAGATTTAAAAAAAATCCCAATCCTGATCATCCTTTTTAAACAATTAAAAACTACAAGCGTTTGAAATTGATTTTTTTTTTTATAAAAAACGTTTTACTTTGATCAACTGTAAATAAAAATTCATTAATGACTTTTAAATTGAATTATTGTTTATTGAAATTTACAATAATTGCTTTAACAAGACAATTCTGATATGAAATAGTCCATTTTAACCCATTCACTTTGAAATTTTTTATTAAAAAAAAAAGAACAATTTTTTTATTATTCACAAATATTTTATTGTTTAATATGAGCAATTATAAATCACATATTTAAAACTGAATGGGTTAAACTAGACTCGAGTCGTTACAATTCTACAGTGTTTATTTACACTTTTAACATTACGATTTTATGTTTTAACATTTTTAATTTGAATTAATTAATAATAAATGTAAAATAATTTTTTTTTAAATTTCAATATATATATATATTTTTTTTTTAATAAAAATTAGGCAATTCAGTTTTGAGTCTCAACGCCCTTAAAATGACTTGAGATAAAAATAATTTAACTTCTGATTTAAAAAGTTTTCATTCACAAAAAAAATGAATCTTTTAATTTTTAATTTTTCAGATTTAAAATTGCTTAAAATGATATAATTTTGAATACATTTACATATTTATTGATTCTTTCTTGAAATTAGAGCATTCAAAATTATACCGCCGATTCATACTTTTTAACCAGAAATCTTTATAAACTGTTCGATTTAGAAAAGTTTAAAATTTGACATTTTGCTGTTGATCGGCATTTAATTTTAAATTGTTCAATTAACAAGTGTTGAAAGCTTTCATTTGATTTGAAATTAAAACGACTTTCACTTTGAGTGTTTTAATTTAAAGTTCGGTTTTGAATACAGCAAACTTCAATAACCGTGAACAATTTTTGCGAACCGGGAAATGAGCGGGAATTTTTCTCCTCGATTAAAACGGCCACCCTGTTAACTTAAAATTAAGACTTTTATAAATGATTGATTTCATCGATCAGGGCTCGATTTGTGAATTTCGATTTCTGAAAACGATTTTTTTACTATTGTTGAGGCTTTTTTGGTAAAAATATTCTTTCACAAATATCCCTAGTGGACCTCGTGAACGGAACGGTTACGCAATTCCCTGCTGGTAGTAAAAAGATTGAAAAAGATAGAAATTTAGGGATAGGAAAAGATAGAACTATTCTATCTCTCTCAATGGGTCACTTTGCATCCCTAAAACTCTATCTTTTCTTATCCCTAATCACAATAATTGTCTATCTTTTTCTCTATCCTTCATGGCCAAGGACTTTTATCTTTTCCGATCCCTTAGTCTATCTATCTATTACCAATTCCAATCTTTTCCAATCCCTTTCTCTATCCTTCATGACCGAAGACTCTTATCTTTTTCGATCCCACAAAATTGCGGAGTCCATCAAAAAGTGAAAAAATGCATTAAAAAAATTAATTTGACGTTGACCACGTATCAGAAAGACTCAATATAAATTGACGTCTATCTTTTTCAACACTGTATTTTCTATCTAATCCTATTCATTATCTCTGCACGGCAATCTTTTTTTATCTCACGGTCAATCTAAATTCCCATCTATCTTTTTCAATCTCTTTTTCATCATGTCATCCGCTTCTACGTTTATCAACGTCAATCTTTTTCTATTTCTTTTTCAATCTGAATTCACGTCTATGTTGTTCAATACCCTCTTCTCTATCTCATCCTATCCTTTATCTATCCACGTCAATATTGTTCTATCCCTGAATTAATATAAATCTCCATCTATCTTTTTCAATCTCCTCTTCCGTATCTCATTGTATCATACATCTATCAACGTCAATCTTTTTCTATCTATTTCTCGATATGAATTCACGTCTATCTTTTTCAATACCCGCTTCTCTATCTCATCCTAT
>JAABKJ010007472.1:0-20936 GCA_011634705.1 Andricus grossulariae | reverse complement strand
ACTATAACGACAACGTCGACTAGCACCTGCGAGTGAACGAACATTAGGCGTGAGCCGACAGTACGAGCCATTGACAGTTTCTGACAAGTCTCGACAACGCTCGACCAGAGGGTGGGGAGGGGGAGGGGAGAAGGAGACCGGCGACCGGGCGGGAGTGTCCAGCTGCAGTGTAGAGGTGGCACAGACGCTCGTGTGCTCGTAGATAGACATGACCCAGGAACCGCACAAGTATTTAAGCGTTTTACTCGAAAATACGCAATTTTGAGCCATTTCCCCCTCCATAAGGATTGTCATGGCCCCAGCCTAATGTGCACGACCCCTTATTAGATTTTTTAATGCAAAGAATTCAAAGCGTTCAAAAGAATTCAAGGAATTCAAAAGAATTCGAAACATTCAAAAGTACTCGCAGAATTCAAGGAGTTCAAAAGAATTCTAGGAATTCAAAAGAATTAAAATGATTCAAAAGAATTAAAATGATTCAAAAGAATTCAAGAAATTCAAAAGAATTCTAGGAATTCAAAATAATTCTATGAATTCACAAGAATTCAAGAAATTCAAAGAATTTATGAGAATTCTTATTGTTCTTATTGTAATTTTAAGTAAGGTAAGTGTACCAGTAATCGTGAAGTATGAAATGGAATTTCCATTAATTCAATGTGAACAGAAAAGAAGAAAATTGACGTCACCATTACTGGTACTAAAATAACGATTACTGGGATGTTTACCCAATTAGGGGTCGTGCACATAAGCCGACACACGTTTTTCTTTTCTCTTTTTTTTTGTCTTTGTATCCTCTTGGCTCTGAGGCAATTTTATTTTTGTCTTTATTTAAACAAAGGAAAAGCGTGAGACGTAGCATGTGCACGACCCCGTATTAAATTTTTGATTGCAAAGAATTCAAAGCATTCAAAGGAATTCGAAGAATTCAAAAGAACTCGCAGAATTCAAGGAATTGAAAAGTATTCGATAAATTGAAAAGAATTCAAGGAATTCAAAAGAATTCAAAGAATTTATAAGAATTCTGGAGAAGTCTTGTTGTTCTTATCGTAATTTTAATTAAGGTAAGTGTCCCAGTAATCGTGAAGATCCCAATAATGGTATTGGTCCCAATAATTGTAACATTTAGAAGAAAAAAAATAACATTTATTTTTAGCATTTTATAGTATGAAATCGAATTTCAATTAATTCCAATCATTTAAAAGATTTCAAAAGATTACAAAGAATTGAAAGTAATTCGAAAGAATTCGCAGAGTTCAAAAGAATTCAAAAGAATTTAAAGAATTCAGGATAATTCTAAGAATTCCAAAAATTCGAAGAATGCAAAAAATTCTAAGAATTCAAAAAATTCAAAAGTATTCAAAGAATTCAAATATCTTCCAAGAATCCAAACGTATTCAGAGAATTGAAATAAATTTTTAATTTTAGGTCGTTAGTTTCTATCTTGAGTAATACTTAATTTTTGAATTCGAAAAATTGAGAAAAAAATTGCAATTCAAAAGAATTCCGAAAGTTAAGAAGAATTCAAAGCATTCATCAAAGAGTTCAAAAGAATTCAAAAGAATTCAACGAATTTAGAAAAGTTTTAAAATCTTCAGAGAATTCAACAGATTTCAAAGAATTCAAAATAATTCAAAAGAATTCAAAGAATCCTGGAGAATTAAAAAAATTCAAAGGATTTCAGAAGAAGTCGAAGAATTCAAAGAATTCAAATAATGAACGTGAGATTTTGTAATTTAAAAGGTGGCAGTACATGTCTGAGAATATTTTTATATTCTGACATGTAGTCCAATTACAAAATTCTAGCGTCGTTACCGACTCAGTTTGTGCGAAACCGGCAGGGCGCTTCTCCCGGTAACCGCCACTGCGACGTGGCTCCCGCATCTTTTTCTCAAGTGACTTTCTACCACCAGGAACCTCTCTTTCTATCTCCACAAGTTAGAAAAAGAGGTCCGTTCGATTTTCGACACGGTATCGGAGTCCCACTGTAGCCGCCATATTTAAATCATTTTTAATACAAGAGCTTCGAGGTGAACATTGCGAATATTCAAAAAATATATATTTAGCAATAATATAGCAACTTCAATTGACCAGATCGATCTGCCCCATAATATCACCTGTCCTTAAAAAAAAAATTAGCACGATATTTCAACTTCCCTCTTTTTAAATTGGCGGGAAAAAATAACATGGGATGGTCGGTAATACGTGACGTCAAAATGTACCACATGCCCTTAAGGATAATTCAAGATTCAACAGGTAACGTGATTACAACTACAAGAAAAAGAAGCGTATCCGATGGTGGCGCACTCTATGATAATCTTTGTTGACCCAGGTTCCCTTAGTGGAACAAAGTTTCGTTTACTAGTAAGGGAAGGTCTTCAGGTGTTCAGCGCCCGGAGAGTTAAAACTGGTCGAAAAATATTCCTTGAGGTACCCACAATAAAGCTCAACCCATCCTAGCCCCTATCTTTTCGATATTTTTGCACCCCAACTCTTGAAAGTTTTGAATTTTAACCATATTTATGCGGGTTTTCACATGCAGTTAAAGAAAATTTTTTTAACGTTCGTTTCTCCTCGTTGCAAAATCTTATCTAGTATTGCACTGATAGGTTATTATTAATGTTTTTGAGGATTCTCTACACGATTCTGATGTTACTTTTCTATTATAACATCATCTTCGTGAAGAATTTAACGTCTTAATTGATCATCTTGTAAATTCTACGATAACACAGGCCTACAAATAATAGGGTCATGTCAGTTGTTGGTTAGCGGAGGATCATTCCCGAAGTCATTTTTTGCGTGGAATCCGAATCTGGGGTCAAAATTGGCCCGTCACGTTAGGATTTTGAGATATTTTCGGTTTTGCAAAAAAAAAATTGCGTTTTTGTCCGACCCCCCTTGAAAACGCGACATTGCATGCACGTGAAGCAGGCGTAATGTAGTCGCTTCCAGCCCAGTGACGTTCGCACATGCGCACTCCGCCGTCGGTCCAACATGAAACTTTACGCCCGCTACATAAAACTTTACGCCTGCTACACATACACTGCACCCCGCAAGTGAGAATATGGAGGAATTTATCTTTATCTTTGAAAAAATTGTATTGCTAGTCCCGACAGTCTCCCTTTTGCAAAGTACGCTATTTCTCCCTTTCACCTATAATCTAAAATTGTCAAGTACACCAAACATCTTCTATCTGCTTCACATGCTTGTTTTCAAGTAGGGTAGGACAAAAAGTATGGTGTGTATCAAGGGCGTACAGCTATTTTGCTTCGTGTGACTGCCGCCCTCGCTTTGCTCGGGCAGCAAATTCAGACTCGTCAAAATACCCTTCTTTACGCCCTTGATACATAATATACTATTTCCTCAATCCGTGAGTCTGAAAACGCTGAGATTTGAGGAAATCCGCGGAAGTAAATTTCCACACAAAACCAATACCATCTCATCAAGATGAGAATGTAACAAATCGAATTCGATTTTACACAGACTTCCTATATTCTGATTTGTAAAATTGCTTTTTATAATTTACGATGTACAGATTGTCAAAGAGAACATCTTTTTCCCCTGTGCACATAAAAAAAAAATTATTGGAAAATACGATCGAAAAATGAACTGACAGTTGTAACTTTGAAAGCATGTTTTTAGAGAGGTAAAATTCGCTAATACTTTGATCTTAAATCGATAAAAGGATTACAAGGAGGTCTATGTATATATATATATATATATATATATATATATATTGGGTATTACAAAAGAAAAAAAAAGTGTAGACATAGGTTACAAGCTCTCGGTACTCTTTTCCTGTACTCTCCTACTCCACACCCGATACCTCTACTTCTAGGTGAGTTTCGCTCGGAGGAGGTTAATGGGCTTACTGAAAATTGATGGCCCTCGCACAGCAGAGTGCGCGTGATATACGCGAACTGCTATTTTTTCTCTCTTTACTCAAATAGGAACGAGTGCGATTTTTTACCACTAAAATTCCCCATTAGTGTGATTTTTTTACCGAACAAACCACGTTATAAAAATCAGTCCTCAATATCAGTGAATTTGACTGAGTCTACTAAACCCACAATTAATTATTATCGATAGAAGCACGTTTTATGGAATTCAAATTGAATGCTCATATTCATACGTGGAATAGCAACATATGGATCTAAACTTGGATCGAAAATGAATGCAATAATTTATTTAAGAATTACTACAATATTATTGTATTGATTAAAGAGAAAGTATTCAGGTGAAGGATTTTAAAAATTGGAATTTTGAAAGTAGGAGAAGTAATTTTGAGTAATATTCTGAATCAATTTGAAAATTTTATAAGTGTACAAAATTTCTAGAATAATTTTGAAAATAATAAAAACAAAGCTGTGAATTCGAACTCGGGTGTTCCTACTATGCTTGTATTAGCAATTTTATGGTGCTCATTTCATGAACACTTCCCTTTCTCATTATGATTAACTAGCAAATATATTTATTTCCTCATATAGGATGTTAAAATTAAAAACAAGTCAATAGTTCAATCAAAATTTTTCGAATGAAGGAGTCTTTTCTACTCTTCCATGAACTTTAAATTATGTTAATAAAAAAACTTTTTCTGTTTAAAACAGATTTTTTAAAAGATATAAATGACCATAACTTCCGTGATTCATTGATTCAAATTTATGTGTGACTGATTCAAATTTGAATTTTCAATTCAAATTTGACTGATGTATTTTGTGTGACAGATTCAAATTTAAGGAATGGATAATTCGATTTGTCTCGAATTGAGGAATCTTTTTCGCACTTGCATCAATTTCCAGTTATGTTAGTGAAAAAATTTTATTTATGAAAAACCAATTTATCAAATATTATAAATGACCATAACTCTTCAATAAAATATATTAATATTATAGGTCAATCGATTTGTCTCGAAGCAAGAAATCTTTTATATTCTTGCATCAAGTTTGAATTATGTCAACGAAAAAAATTTTACCATAAAAAAAACATTTTCAAAATATTATAATGTGCCATACAATTGTTTGGAACATTGTATTTGACTTTTTTTAATTAAAGAACGTTTAATTGAAGAAACACATTTTTGCGAAATTGTTGCTATTCAAAAGCTTCCTCTATGAGAAAGAAAAGAGAACAAAAGAAAGAGGAGAAAAGAAAGAAAACCGTATAAGAGAGTTTTTAATGGAGAGTAATTTAACACAACGGTGCAACCGAAGTTTCTTTCATGCATGACATAAAGTCATACTACAGGTACGTGTTAGAGTTCAGATTTCTACAATAAACTATAAATGACCGAGTAATTATTAATTATTTCAAGTTTCCAGAGATTATAGGTGCAAATAGTAGGTTGAAGTGCAAATGATAAAATAATTGAATCGCTTGAGGTGAGAGACAAAAATTTGTAGGTTGGCATCCGAACAAAATTTTAAGAATTTATTTTCAAATCGACTAATATTTTTTCTCTATCTTTAGTTGAAAATTTCAAAACAATTTCCCTATTAATTCCAAAATTATAGCGAATTTTTCATATATGCAGTTTTACTAGGGGACAATAATAAAAAATTATAAATAAATAAAAAATTATATGTATAAAAAATTATGGCTTATTTTACCATTTTTTTCAAATGTGCGAAATAAGTTATATGTACAGATTTTGGGAAAAGTTGAATATGTTGAACTTCAAATTTGTTCAAATTGAACCAAAGAAACATGTAATGATTTTGCTTTTTCGGAAACAGAATTTTTTGGTAATTTAGGAATTTAGGATATTTTTTTCAAATTTCTTTGTGCTTTTTTCGGATGTTAACCCACAAATGTTGTTTCCCCAGCTCAAATGATTCGATTAATTCAAGCATTTCCACTCCGCCCTATTAAAAAACAATCAACAATTCTATATTATTCAAAAATTAAATATAAGGAATTATTTCCATTATAACACTGGAACTATCAGAACGGTTTTCACAATTTTTTTAAAAATATTTTAGAAATATTATAGAAAGCTATTAAATAATATTGACTATTAAATATTTTTAAAAAAATTCAATTTTATCAAATTAAAAATTGTTTAATTAGGAGTGTTTCACATTTTCATATTACATATTATGGTTAGTGGTTACATGTGCTAAAAGTTTTGGTGAAATTGGACTAATTTTAGCCGTATTTTTAGCCGATTTTTTCGGTAAAAATAGAGCTGGAAAAGGGTCTATTGGTACCGAAATTTCGGTGTAACTGACCAGATTTTTTCGGTACTTGTAGACACTTCCATTTTTTTACCCAAAACAATGCTGCTGGATAAGCCAAATATTTGTTTATCCATATAATAACCATATTCTATATGAAAAGTGCAAAAAAAATTGATTAATTTTGAATATTTTATCTGAACACCGTGATTAATTTTTCAACTTTATATAGTTGCATTATTCAAAAAATTCTTTAGTTTTACTCGATTCAAATTTAACACAATCTAAGTTTGAACACTTCAAAGAAAAACATTTTTAATTTTGAATGCTTAAAAACAAGAAATGGTTATGACATTTTTTCGAGTAAGAACAGACATAATTTAAATGTGGACAATATTTTAAAAGTTTAAAAGAATCGTTTGTTTATCCACCGTTAGTTAAATAACACAGGCCGACAAAGTGTGTACCCAAAGACAGGACTATGTGACCCCGAAGGATTTTGGTGTACCAAAAACGAATCAGTTGTCTACATTTTTTCTATACGTCAGGTTTCTGAGATATCCTAACCTAAATGTGCAAAAATGGCTATTTTTAGCGATATTTGAGGCAATATAACACGATCAGCAATTTTTTTTCTTCAAGAACTGTTAACTACATCATTTAGTACTCCTTTTTATTTTCCATTTCCATTTTCGATCATCCGGAACCGATTTTTTTCTCCGAGATATCGCACATTATCCATTTCAGTTCCACAATGAAAAACTAGCAAAGAAGGCGATCGTTATCATAGTCCGGTCTTTGGGAACAGAAAAGAGGTCATTTTTGTCGGCCTGTGTAATCATTCCGTATTTTAAACTAGTAGTTATTCTACCTGTCGAAGAGTTGGAAAGAATCGATAGTGAGCAAAAATTGTCTCCGGACCAGGATTCGAACTCAGGTCGCTGATGTCAGTACACTGTCCACTGCGCCACCGAGTCTGATAATAACCAGTCCCACTGGACTTGTAGACGCTTGAACTTCCCCCACTTTGGACTCTTTCTTCTCCTTATGATGCCGGAATTATGGGATTTATTTTGTTATTAAATTCCGTAATGTTACACACTGAGAAGTAAGTTCTGGTGAGGTTTAAGTATATTTATCCCGACATTCGGTTTACTTAATCAGGATTGAACAAGAGAAAATATCTCAGTTTTAAGCAACACCACCACGAAAGTGAGTACTTCCATGCGTCTAAATGACGTGCAAAGTGCAGTACCAATTTGGGATAAAAAATAGCCCAAATCGCACCTTACCAATTTGGGCCTGGCAAAGTGCTTCAATCCAACAGACTGTTCGATAATAATTTCGGCGCATGCGCACTTCAAAACACGTCTATTCTGCAACTTGACGCAATAGCAAAATAAAAATATTCTTAAGAATTATTTGAAAAAAAGTATACACAAACTTGGCTGAAAATCCCACGACCTAGCTAGGAGAGGCTGCCGCATGGCAGAGTAGGTGAGGCTCACTTTGCTGTGCGAAGAGGTCCGTGTCATTCACTATGCGATGGGGTACGCCTGGGCCAGAGAGGTACATTTCCAGAACGTTGGAAACAACTAAATGCACTGAGATCTAAAAAACAATCTAAAAACTAAAAACTAATCTCAAAACTCGGCTTCCCCACCCATTTTGAAAACTAACTAACTAACTTAGCTGAAAACTGCAAAAATAGCACAAAAAAATGGTTCCAAAAATTATTTAAATTCTGCTCTTGTTATTGCAGCATTTTCCTTCAGGTCATGCTACAAGTTTCGCACTTGTCGGTAATCGCCTACTTTGCGCATTTGTACCACAAATAGCTATTATCAATTAAATAGAATTTAATGTAGAATGAAAGTTGAAATTAGTATACAATAAAAATCCATAAAATTTATTTATGTTCCAACAGGTAAGAGATCGAATGGCAGAGGAAG
The DNA here is from genome assembly GCA_011634705.1 of Andricus grossulariae. Classification (NCBI taxonomy): domain Eukaryota; kingdom Metazoa; phylum Arthropoda; class Insecta; order Hymenoptera; family Cynipidae; genus Andricus; species Andricus grossulariae. The sequence goes on along the minus strand of JAABKJ010007472.1, from coordinate 12,814 downwards.
GTATGGAGCCATTAGAGGAAGAAATTCCCAAGGAGGACATCATTGGCCGAGATTACTGCCGATACAATATCAAACGACTGTCCAGCGATCCGTAAGACGAAGCACTGAAAGAGCCAGAAATTCTCGAGTCGTCTATCGAATTTCCTAACTCAGCCCTGCACCGACGATGCCATAATCTCCAATCCCAAACCTTCGTATCAACCTCCTCTCACAGCAACGTGCATTTCGAATCGAAACTATCCTCGAACAGAATTGAAATCATGTCCTTCGAACGTCTTTTCCTTCCTCTCAAGATTCTCATCTTTTCCTATACATAAAAGTAAAAGACTTCACACACTTCAGATTTTTTTATCCAATTCAACTTTACACAAACAGTCGTCGGATTACTCTGAAAATAATGTAGAAAGTACGATTTTCCAGGATTTGAAAACTGGTAAGAGACTCTGACAAATTGTATTGCTGCAATTCATTATTTCGGACAATATGTCGGAGAACAGATAGTGCTAATTGTTGTTTCTAAATGGTGCTTACTTGAATTTAAAGGCGACTCGCAAAATTTAATTTTTGTAATACCTTCACTATTTCCTGAATATATTTTGATTTTTTTCATCGTTCCATTAATTCAAGTCGTAGTTATATTAGTATATTATGTACCAAGGGAAAGAAGCGGGACTTTTTCGAAGAGTACTGAAAAAATACATGAGTTGCAAAACTTCCCCTCCAGTACACGGTGAGCATCAATCATTTTCAACCTGAAAGTTTTTGTACTCGACTTTTCTTCACAGAATATTATTTTCCAATGATTTTCGAGTACTTTATACTCAAATCGAAAAGAAAGCATCGAGCCCTTCAAAAAATAAGTAAAATTTAAAAAAAAAGAAGTTTTTTTACGTATTTTAAATTATTGTTTTGTGAGTGTTATTCTGCATTAAATACTAAGTATCAAATTATCATGAAAGGATTGGATAAGCTGAAAATTGTGCGTTATATGGACGTTTGTATACAGCAGAAAATGGTATTTTCTCATTAAGGTTATTATAGCGTTTTGCCACTCGATTGATCTTTATTGTCTATCACTTTTGGATAGTTTTTGAACGTTTTAAATATTTAAAAAAATAGTATAGAGTCCTTTTTAAAATAAGTGAAATTCAATTAATTTTTTGGATTATTTTAAATTATTGGTTAGTAAGTGTTATTCCGCATTAAAAGCTAAGTAGCAAAGTGTTATAAAAAATTATATAAACTAAAACTATGCATTTTATGGAGATTTTTGTATGACAGAAAATCTTTTTTTTGTCATTGTGGTCATTAAAGCGTTTTTGCACTCTTTCTTTCTTTCTTTATTTTTTATTACTTTTCGATAGTTTCTAAACGCATTAAATAATTTTAAAAAAAAGTATAGAGTTGTTTTTAAAATAAGTACAATTATATTATTTACTTACCATATTTTAAATTATTGTTGATAAAATGTTATTTTACATAAAAAACTGAGTAAAAAGTATTATAAATGAATTGGAGGTTTTTGCATAGCAACATTTTTTTTCGTTCAGGTTATTAAAGTATTATTACACTCGACTTTTCTTTATTTTTTATTACTTTTGGATAGATTTAAATGTTCTAAATATTCAAAGAAAAAAACTATAGAGCCTTTTTTGAAATAAGTAAAATTCAATTCTATTTTTACAAAAAATTCATATTTATTAAACAAGAACAACCTATAGGATAGGTGGTTATTACGATAAGAAAGTATTTCGCATAAGGTTGATTGAATTTCCTTTGGACGTAATACTAAGCAAAAATTAACTAAAAAGAAACTTTTAAAAAGTTGGAAAATTAATTTTTTATTATATTTAAGCATGTCCAAGACTCATAAATCATCAGAAATATTTTTTCTGTGAAGAAACATTGAGTTCAATAACTTTTAAGGTAAAGATGGTTAAGGCTCACCGTGCGTAGGATATTGTTTATAACAACTGCATGATTTTAGACTTTTTTGTAACACATGCATAATTTCTGCTTATATGGAGAAATTTCACAAATTCATGATGAATTCACAATCGGTAAATGCAATCAACTGATCGATTGTTCATTTTCATTATTTACCTCTGACACCACTTTTTATTCACTAGGGAGTGAAAACTGCTTTTCACTGCCTAGGAGCTGAACATTAGAAATTTCCCTCACTTCATACAGGCATTGAAAAGAGTTGAAATCATGCATTTTATGAAAAATTTATTTTCAATCAATTACAGAACATTTACCCCCCCCCCCCATTGGTTTCCTAGTACTCAATTTTCAAAAATATATATATATATATATGTATACATTTATATAATAATTTGCCTGTATCATGCCTAAGTTTACAAACTTGATAACGTCTAAAATTTGGATACATAAAGAGCTGCGAAAAATATACTGACAAGAAATAATTTAATTCACAAAATAAATGTTGCAAAAAATCTTTACGTTGTATTTTGCTCTACATTCTCTAATAACATTTTTATATTTAACTTCTCGGAAACTACATCAACTACCTATTTATCTGAAAATATGATTTCAAGAGTAAAGAAATTAACCTCAATACTTGGAGGAAGGTAATCCGACTCGGTAATGGTAAAAGTGGATTTTCCTTGCCCGACTAGTCCGCCTCTGTTATTATATAAAGGTGCGATGCGAAGATGCTCTAAAGAAATTGAAACCATTAAGCGAAATGCACAGACTGCTTTAATTATCAGATTAAGGCATTTGTATAAACGTTGTTATTATTAGGCATAAAACTCACTCTCGATGTTCATTTATACTTGACTCTCCCACCTAGAACCAAAAACTTTCTCAAGAACAAAAAGTAGACAGGGCTTCCAAAAATTCGCTTAATTTTAAGTCGTTTTTTAACCACTTAAAATTTATTGATTGAAGGAACTTACCTGTAAGTGAAGTTCGATCCTAATTGTATTTCGTGGCTCCTCCTCAAGATCAAATGGTAGTCCCCCTACTTCCGGTCAGTCCAGCCACGATTTTGAACGTTAAATAAAGAAAATATGGCGCGCGTTCCTCTTCTGCTCTACGATACGCGAACCTTGTCATTTATTGAAAGTGTTGCCGTCTTAACTAGGGATCTAATTAAAATTAGATTATGGGTATTTGAAACAGGGTGGGTTTGATCTATTCGGTGAAGACACTCATACAATTAGAATCAAACTTCACTTACAGGTAAGTTTGTTCAATCAATAAATTGTATTTCGCGTCTCCACCTCAAGATCAAATGGTAGATGTTGAAAGCAACAAGAAATACGGAAATTTTTTTAATTTGTTACAATGGAGAAACAATTAAGGTATTTGATACTTTTATGTCAAAATAGGAAATTTGAAGAAAAACTTCTTGGATCAAGATGTCTTTCTAATCAAATCCAAATCAACCCCAAGATTCTTACCAGTAGAAGTAGCTGCATGTCGTGTACTATGCGCAGAAGATATTTCTATGTCAATTCCGCTTTTTGTTAAGATATTCTTAACCCAATGACTCAGGGTCTGGGATGAGACATCATGATGAGGTTTTCTGGTACAGATAAACAATTTCCCAGTGGATTTCCGTAAAGACTTCGAAGCTTCCAAGAAAGATTCAAGAGCCGACGCAGGACAGAGTGTCTTGTCTGGATAATATGGTAAAAGTAAAATCGGTTGCACTTTATTGCGACCCGACGTTTTTATCTGATCTGTAATCTTAATCTCAATTGAAATTGGAGTCTTTCTAATGTTACTGATTTGAACAGAAGCAAAGGTTTGCATTCTATGACTTATAGTGGGTGCTAGGATCCTCACAAGCTTTTTGGATAAATCTTGAAAATTCAAGTCTTTACTAGTCGGTTTGGAAGAAAAATAATTTAGAACCACTTGCGGATTGCAGGTTAATCGTACTATACGAAGAGCCTTTTTCGCACTCCTGTGTATGAAACTTGAGAATCCCAGGAACTTCTGGCTCATAAGGATTTATAGAGTTGCATAGAGAAAAGGTCCACCATTTCTTAAGAGCCACATCATAGTTCTTCATTAATGAGTTTTTAATACAAGCCACAGATATTTCAAGTGAGGTTTCTGGAATTCCTTTTCCCCACAATGCTTGCCTGACAACATCCCTGCCACCAGGATAAAGTTTTTCCAAATTGGATGCAGTTCCCTATCACAAGAAAGTAGGAGAATCATTTTTGGCTCAAAATAAATTGGTTCTTGGATCAGCATTGATTGAAAAACAGGGCGCCAAGGCTGAGTAGGCCAGCCTGGAATAATTACAATACCCTCAGATTCCTTAGATTTTATTTTGTTAAGGACCTTTAAAATAACTGCAAAAGTGGGAAAGCATAGAAAAAGTCTTTGTTCCGAGACAACGTAAAAGCATATGCTGCTACAGAACCGAAATCCTTTTTCCACGATACATAAGGCACACATTTATTATTTGTTCGACTAGCAAATAAATCAATATTTGTTTTTCCAAATTGTTTAGTTATTTTTCTAAAAGCAAAATCAGTTAATTTATATTTAGTTTCAGGCAATAATTTTCGGGATTCTAGGTCGGCCACGAATTTTTTTTGAGCTAATATAAGAAGCAAATATACAAATATTTCGATCCTCGCAAACAGAGAAATAGGTGAAAGAAATTGGCCTTCCTGAGGAGTATATTCTACTGCAACTCCCTTTTCTGTGAGTTCAGAAATTTAGGGAAAAAGCTGATGTCTTTCCGATATAGAAAAGTTTCTATGATTCAAATACTGTTGATGTGGGATTCCATGGAAGGGAATTTTTTAACCTTGAACCCCAAATAAAATGATCGGGTCTGAGGAAATTGTTTTCTATTCACGTATAAAACACTTGAGCCTACCAGCGTCCGTACTTACTGAATTATTTAATTCCTCCTTAAATTCCCTTTGTTCCTGCTGACTGTCTTCCACTGAGACTGTGGCTGATAAGGTTGTTGGAACTGGCGATTCTTCACAGAATTCTGTCGAGGAGTCTAATGGTTTCTGCCCGCCTCGCATCGAAAAATTATTCTTGCGTGGGTAAAGAGAAAGGCTCTTCGGGTTTTTTAAAGCCGTTTGATGCTTTACCTTTACGGGTTTAAATTCATTCGATGTGCGATCGACTAGCTTTACTAATTTGACTTTTTAGACAAGATTGGAGCCTAACAAAAACTCATCTGGAGTAGTAGCAGCTAAAGCTTTTTAAGAAGTGGCTTGTACTTCACCAAAACCAGACTTCTTCTGATGACTGCTTCTTCCTGAAACAATTCTGCCAGCATTCTGCATGAATCAGATATAGGTTGCAGAAAAGAGGCACTGTCAACACCTTCATTATTTTCAGGTTCCGATGCCTCTAGAATGGTTGAGATCGCTTTCGCTAAGGCTGCTATGCACATCAATAGCTTTTCTTGTCTCAAGGCGATTCTTTCATCCCCGGAATGAGCACTTTCCTGCAACCCTTTGAATTCTGGATTTAATTTGGCGGGGCGAAGAATTTACCATTTTCTGTAAGAAGGGATATTTTTTAATCAATTCTGATTTCTCTTCAGAAGGCAAGCCGAGCTGTTTTACTTCCATCCAGCGGACATCAGAGTCATGGTGGATTCGCGGAGCTAGCGTCTTATCTTCGGTTAGGCGCTTTCCGAGTATTTTTTGAACGCTCGTTGTCAGAACCTTAGCAGTAGAGGAGTCGATGTTGGCAGGAGCACTGGTGCCAGGAACTAGATCTGTGGTCGACCCAGGCTGTACAGAGATCTGCTTCGCGGGAAGATCATAATCAAACCATGGTGAAGAAGGACCTGAATCAAGGCAACAGAAAAAAAAATATTTCTTACTGGAAAATAAATATGTGTTTCGCAGATAGCTTAAAGCTCATCAAAATATTAAGTTCTTTTTTGGTTAGGGCCATTGACTCATCAGCATATAAAATTCTTTTTATGTTAGAACCATTAAATTCTAACGGATTAGAACCCGCATTTGAAAAAATATCTTAAATGAAATATTTTTGGCCAGACCAAATATTTTCAATGGGTAGAGCCCAAATTCAAGCTTATCAGCATATGCACATTTATGTTTAGGTTAGGACCATTGCATTCAGATCGGTTAGATCTCGCGTTGAGAACGAAGTCTTGAAAGAAAACATTTTTGGGTTAGATCAATGATTTCTACAGGGTGAGAGCCCGTAATTAAGAACAATATCTTAAATAACATGATAGATCCTGTCAAGCAATTTAGCATGTGCCTAATCGTAACATAGGACGCCATCTTAGGTCGAATCGAGATGCTTGTTGACAATATTCAGGTTAGAGCCCGAAAATTGACTTAAGCAAACATTTTACAGGATTGTCCGATAAATGTTACCAGGAACATATTTACAACTAAAAGGGAAAACGAGCTTACCTGGATTGATTGACTCAGAGATAGAAGAATCAGAACCAGACACTCTGTGGTGTCTCGCCTTTGCTTTCTTTGCCTTCTTTGCATCTTTCTCCAGTTTGTTTAATTCTAAGGAGAAGTTTTTTGGCCTTTTTTGATTCATAGATTTCATTTTCTGAGGAACTGGAAGACGTAGAGGACGACGGCGAGCTGCTGTGTCTTCCCTTTTTCCTTTTCCCATTGTAATGATTATTAAATTTAAGTATTTAAAAAACACGTCTAGTGTGGCTGACACGAAAGAAATGAATGACAAGGCTCGCGTATCCCAAAACAGAAGAGGAACGAGTGCCATATTTTCTTTATTTAAATTTCAAAGTCATGGCTGGACTGACCGGAAGTAGGGGGAATACCATTTGATCTTGAGGAGACGCGAAATACAATTCTATATTCAACAATTTACTTCTAGCTTCATTAGAATCAACAAATTCCACTGTGAATCTGTGATGTACTTCTGATCATTTCAATTTTAAGTAGATTTTTAACAATTTAACATGTTATATTCAAAAATATACTTCTGGCTTTATTTGAATCAGTGATGTACTTCTCTGCATTCCAATCAGTAAATACTCTCTGAAAATCCAGTAGGTTTTCCCTGATTTAACAGTGAATGAATTCACTGGAGTTTCAGTAAGCGTCATTGAAATTTCAGTCAACCTTTCTATCAGAGAATATTTTAAAAGCTACTGACTGATCTTTCAGTGAATAGCCACTAATTTATCAGTGATATTTTACCAATTGGTGCAGCCTTGAATATACGTCACTGATTCCAAGTAAAATTGAACTGATTCGAGATTAGAGAATTGGTTGTTAAAACAATATTATACTCTCGATAAATTGTAATCAAATGCTATGAATCAAAACAATAAGGATTTTCAGTGAGCATTGAGAAAAAAAAAAGAATAATAAGTTAAATTCATTGATTAGTCAGTGAAAGTCCTTAGTGATTCGACTGAGTGACGAGCTTTTTAATGATTTAAGTTAAGAGAAATGAAACGATGCAAAAATAATTTCACTGCAAATCAGTAAAAAGTAACTCCAATTCCAGTATTTTTTCACTGATTTGTAAATAGAAAAACCTACTGATACTTCAGTAAGATTTTCTATTTGTAAAATCCATTTAAATTTAGTGAATTTTCACTGATTGAAGAAGCAATAAGAATAATTTGTAAACCTCAATTAGTGACATATCATTGAGAATCCGTGACTCTTTCTTTGCAATTTGAATCAGTGAAAATCTGACTGATATTCATTCGAATTTTACTGATATAATCAGTCAAAAGCGACGGGAATGTTCAACTACTTTCACTAAAAATTCCAGTCGTTTTTATTTTGGTTAATGTGTGAAATACGACATAATACCAGTGAAATTGTCACAGATTGAAATCGCGAAAAAAAATTCACTGATTCTAAGCAAAATTTCGCTAATTCGAGTTTTCAGTGTTGATTGTTAAATCTAAGTTTTACTCTCGATAGATTCGAACCAGTGAGAATTACGTCGCTGAGTTAAATCAATAAAGATTTTCACTGATTAGTCAGTGAAAAACATTGAATTAAAAGTTAAATCCATTGATTAATCAGTGAAGGTCCTTGGTATTTGACTCAGTGACGTACTTTTCAATAATTCAAATTTAGAGGGCTGAAACAATACAAAAAGAATTTCACTGGAAATCAGTAAAAAATAAAAGTAATTTCAACAGTTTTTCACTGATACTTCAGTAACATCTTCTATTTGTGAAAATTCAGTAAAGTGTGACTGGAATTTCAGTAAATTTTCAGTCATTGATGACACCAGAAGTATATATTTTAAACTTCAATCAGTGAAATTTCATTTATAATCCGTGACTCTTTCTTCGCGATTTCAACGATTGCACTTAAAAGCAGTCGAATTTCACTGATTCAACCAGTAAAAGAAAATGTGAATTTTCAACGAATGTCGCTAAACATTTTAGTCGCCTTTACTTTGGTTATAGGTACAGTGAAATACGATTGAATTCCAGCGAAATTTTCACCGATTGAAACCGCAAAAAATAGTAATTGATACTCAGTGACATTTCATTCGGTCAAGTTGGGAGATTAGATTTTTAAAACTATATTGTGTTCTCGATAAATATGTATAATTGATAAGTACGTATATAACTGAGTAAAATCAATCAGGATTTTCACTAATTAGTCAGTGAAAAAAAGAATAATAAATCAAATTCATTGATTAAAATGGGAAAGTCAATTATTTGACTCAGTAACGTACTTTTCAGTTATTCAAATTTAGAGTGATGTAACAACACAAAAATAATTTTACTCGGAATCAGTAAAAAATAAATGTAATTCCAATTGTTTTTCACTGGTTGCTGGGTTGAAAAAGCTGTGGATACTTCAGTAACATTTTCTATTTATGAAAAGCCAGTAAAATGTGACGGGAATTTGAGTAAATTTTCAGTGACTGAAGAAACCAGAAGTATATATTTTGAACATTAATCAGTAAGATTCTATTGAGAATCTGTGACTCTTTCTTCGCGATTTCAATCAGTGAAAACATCACTGAAACTCAGTCGAATCTTACTGATTCAAATAGTCAAAAACGATGGGAATTTTCAATGACTGTTACTCAAAATTTCAGTTTTGTTTTTATTTATACTATCGACGGACATTATCGGCCCACTGATCAGGTGACCTACTAAAAACTAGCCTTGACTTTGATAGGTGATAGCGCCGTCCAGAACATAAATAAAAATATGTTTTAAACCTCGTTTGAAAGTTTATTGAAGTAAGAAAGACAACAATAAAATTCTCATATTTACAGAAATTTCTACTTCAACTCTTGGCAGGAGCTAGGCAAACTCATTTATTAATTTGATATTTTGCAAAAATGATCTTTTGAATTTTAAATTTCATTTGAGCTAATAAACAATGGAAAATCTTTGCAGGTTTGATGTCTTAAATAAAAGGTGAAATTCTAAAGACCAATTTTGTAAAATATCAAATTAATACATTTATTTTCCTAGCTCCTGCCAAGAGTTGAATTTAAAGTAGAAAATTCCTCAAATCTCGGAATATCAATTTTGTCTTTCTCACGTGATAATTCAATACACACAAGGCCAAATTACTTCAACTAAGGCTCATATAACGCAGAATTCGATAAGCTCTCTAACGGTTTAACAAATATTGTGATCTATATTCTGAAAGACGCTACCACCTTTCAAAGGCAAAGCTAATTTTTAATAGGTCACCCGGTTTACCTCCACGTGACGTCATGATTTTGTTGACTTATGGCGCGAAATTTAAATTGCTATATTCAAAAATTACGAGAAAAGTGTCACTAATTCGCATTAATATTTCACTGGTTCAAGTTTAGAAAGTACGTCACTGATTCACGTTTAGTTATAGCATGTAATGAGAATGTTTTAGAAATGCAATTTTCATTGAAGAGAACCCTGATATACTTTTTCTGCTTGGCTTCCTAACTGATAAGTCAGGTTTGGCGCCTGATTGTGCACAAAGCGTGAAAACGTTGTAGAAAAAAAGAGAGAATAAGAGATGCCATTGGGGAATGTTGAAACGAAAGAAAAGAATGCATGCTAACCCGAGTGCTTGAAATTCTGGGAACGCAAAGATTTTTATGTTTATGGGGCGCGTATCCTATACGTTTCTCTTTTCCGCAAATCCACGTGAGAAACTTTAAACCCCTTGCTGTATTTACACCAAGGCGACCTGCAAAATGGTTTCCTAGATTAAGTGATTAAATTTCAAAATAACAGTAACCAACCACCACAAGACACTTTAACCTTTTATATATGACCTTTTTTACGACAACCGGTACTAGTTTTATATTTACGCGGATTAAATGCCTTTTTTCTCTTGCACCTAATGCAAGCTAACTATTTTATGAAGATTATAAAAAAGAATGTTCTATATGAAATACCAATTCAAAGAAATCTTTTCGCTTGGATTAATCTTCTTTTAATTGAAAATATTTCAATCAGTAATGTAATTGACTAAATCATGATTTGCTTCGTTTTTACAAACAATGGTATATTTTTTCCACTTGGACGAATCCCTTGGACATAAAACAAAGACTATTGTTGAATTATTATAAACTGTACAAAATCAATAAAATTAATTATCCTTTTTAAGAAGTTACTGTACAAAGTTTAGGGCTGTAATTTTAACCTTGTATGGAAACCTGTTTTTTATTTAAAATTCCAGAATTATTAATATTTAATAACAAATTTCGTAAATTATTATTGTTAATTACAGTAGAACCTCTTATAGTATTACTCGCTGTATTTATTGTCAAGCAATACTTAATGGATTCTTCATATTCAAACACTTTTTTATTTTCTAAAATTATTATTTTTTTAATTCAATAATCAATATTTGAAAAATACAATCTAAAATCAAATTAACAGAAGGTTCTACTGTATATTACTAGATTCTCCAGGGCAAATGTCTAAATCAGAAAAAATTGTATCAACATACTCTGTATATTTGAAAATCATTTGAACTTTATAGTCGTCTTATGTGCAATATTAGTATGGATTGAATGAAAGTGTATATGAGATCCTGGGGATCGATATTCAATAATGTCTACATTTTTAAGACGTTTGAAACTATGCGTCACGACAGAGATGTTTTTAATAAAGGCGGTTTTCACCGGTTAAAAACTGTTACTTATTTTATATTGCCTATTCATATGTATTGTCCCATTAAATAAAACCTCTCCAATTCACCTAACTAATAAAATTACCTATTCCTGTTCTGTGAAAATAGTTTTTAATATTATAATAATCTGTGATAATATTATAAGTTGTTTTTTTAAATTTAATAAGTAGAAAGATAGAAATTATCACATGAAGATTGTTTAGTTAAAATGTGGCATAGACATACTGTTTACAAATGAATCGTTATAATTGAATTGAAATTTGAAGATATGAATATGTTTGCGGTTTATAATTGAATGAACACCCAAATAGTTATCGGCATTTTGTAGCATTTGAGAAGTTTGAATTATAGTTCACGTCTGGATGACTGGATGTTTATGTTTTATTTATATTTGTATTCTCGAATTAATCATACGAAACTAAAATCATGGTTTGCACTTGAAGCCTTTTAAATTATTTGAACTATGTGAAAAATCAGAGAAAATGTATTATTTACCCCAATATTCTTTTTTGATAAAGTATTGAAGTTATCAATAAATTGTTCTCCTTGAATTGAAATATTTTCTGTTGCTGAATTAGTTGATAATTGAATTTAAAAATAAATTATACGTGAATGATTAAATAAATTAAAATTTCAGAGAGCTTTTGAATGATTTTCCCATCACCGAAGGGAGAACAGGAATATTAATCTTCCAATTTATATTTACGGATGACGAATCGTCACGGTGTGCATTTTAACACAATTTCACCAGAACACATTTTATAAGCAAATGAATATCGATACCGCAATTTATGTTATAAATATAGGTAGATTTGTCATATGCTTTTGAAATTTGTAACTATACCCAGTTCATGCATAACATTTTGATTGTCAATTACAAATATTACGCACTGCGTTGATGTATTTGAGTCAAAAGTTAGTGACAAAAATATAATATTGTTTTAATAAATGTTATATTATATAAGAGAATCCTTGGTAAAAAAATATGTTAAAAATTACAAAATACATAATTCTAAGGACTAAAAACTACAAGTTTTTGCTAGATTTCGAACACTTGTACAAAATCTTACAAGTAATTACAAATATTTACAAAAAATTAGATACAATTTTCACATTGCAGTACTTTATTGTATTTCATTGTTGATATTCTATCATTTTAAGATTTATTGACATTGAATTCATATTTCATAAATTTTTATAAATAGAGATATTTTTAGTGGTATTTGCATAACTTTTGCACAGATTCTATTGGGGAAATATTCTAATATGCTTTTCGGGTCAAATAAATTCACTACATGTAGTAAATCAATACCAGAGAGTGTATTAATGGAAGAACTTGATTAAAAATTAAAAATGCAAATTACGAAGAGAATATTGAAATAAAGACTCTTGAAGTAATTGGTGAACTCGAGTGGCATCGGATATTGAATAGAAACATATTTTTAAATTCTCGTAAAAAGATCAGATATATCGCAGACTAGATAAGAGGCCGTCTATAAACCAATTTGAGGGGGAAGGGTCACGCAAAAAACTACATTTGTCAACAGGGGAGTACGGGCTCAATGGATGTAATATTACGAATTTATATAAAGTTAGTTAGATAATGCTTAGAAAAGAGCCTATTTATTACAAATGCTTGGTTTCGACATAAAATGATCCACACGTACACCTGGTCTAAAGGAAACAACCGCAGTATAATTGACTTCGTTATT
>JAABKJ010007471.1:0-20938 GCA_011634705.1 Andricus grossulariae | reverse complement strand
CATCATCGCAAATGATTTCATACATCGTATTAATTTAACTAATTATATTCTTATCTCATCAGTCACTTGACTTAGTCTGTGGCTATGATGGAAAACCGGGTTCCTTTATAACCCAAGAACAAGTTTGAAAGAAAAAATAATAATCATAATAATAAAACAAGCTCCGACAATTTCACATAGTAAGAACAGAACATTTGACAGTTTTAAGTTAGAATCCTTCAAAATGTAGTAATTGAAATCGAAAATGCTTCAAATTGTCCACAAAAGTATACAATTAATAATTTATTTGTAATTAGATAATTATAGATAATTTATAATTAGATAATTTGTAATTATTAAATTGTCTGTATTTTAAGCGATTTTAAAAGATCATATCAGATTTTAAAATGAAATCCTTATTTTATAACTACAGCTATTTGTGTATAAAATTTATTTCGATAAGAAATATTTTAACATCTAGGCTTGTGAAGTCTTTTAAAATCGTTTAAAGAACAAAGTGAGTCTTCATTTATTAGGTATTATTAAAAAATACATTTGTTATATTTTCATTTTTTCCGACAAAATAAACATTTTTCTATTAAAACATTTATTGAGTAATATCACTTATATTTTCCAAGTGGTAATTAGTTATGTTTTCTAACGACATTCTATCCGTGCTCGACCCTCCATAAGAAATTTTCAATATTTCAAAAATTATTTAAAGTTAAGCAGTTATTGTGCCGTCTTTATATTTATGTCTCATAAATTAATTAATAAAAATGCATGGGAAACTCGTCAATTTATTATTTTAATAATAAAAATCGAACAAATTTACAATAAAGTTAAACGGTTTCGAATTGTGATATTGACATTTTTACAATTTGAAATTGGAATAATTTTAAACTGCACGAGGTGAGTTTCAAGCTTTTCAAATTAAAAATTTTATATTAATTTCATGCTAAATTACTCAAAATTAAAAAGTTGGAAGTAGAAATGTTGAAACAGAAAGTATCCATAAAAAAGCATAAATGAGTAGAAAAATCTCGCTTTTGTTAGGCATACTAAGCCAGACAATTAGTGGCTCACTTTTCGAAGTCATACACGAGTAGCAAAATCTTGCTTTAGTCGGACCGGCCGATGGATGAAATTAGATATTATTATACTATTATTAATAATTAATCATATGTTTCATTTGTAGAAAATTTATGGCACCAATGATTTTTTTTCTAGTTTTTCAAAAATTAATTTGAAAATCACTTAACTTAACATTAATCATATTTTTTCATGAAATACAGCTTTCCGTCACTTAAGTCTCGTCTCTTTTCAATTAACCAGAAATCCTTTCATAGCCCCTCGGCGAGAGTGATACATTAGCAGCACTCTGAGAATGCGTTCTAATTCTCGCTTTATGCCTTAATGCAATTCTAATAGCAGCATCATTAGGATCGGGGGTATAGTAATCAAGATTCACTTTTCGCCTAAGAGAATTTGCCAACTATCTTAAACTCGTGCGATTATTGGCCGTTACTATGGGAATAACAGATCAAATCACCTATAAAAATTACATGGTGCAGGATGCAATTTTATTTTTAAAGAGGAAAGCAATCATTTTCTTAGTGCAGGGCGGCCGTAGGTCAGGGAAAACCTGAAAATCAGGGAAAAGTCAGGGTCTTTTTTTGGTCCAGGAAAGTCAGGGAACAGTCAAGGATTTTAAAGAAAATATTGCAAAAGTCGTGGAATTTTTTTGAGAGACACTTTAAATAACTTTCAAGTATAATACATTTTTAATTTTTGATTTAAGATTGTTTTATTCCGTTTATAAATGATTCTATGTTAAAAATGGTACCAGTTTTTAAATTTAACCATTTTTTTTTAAAGTTATACTTTTTGGTTGAAAAATGAACTGTTTTGTTGAAATTTCGCCTTTCTGGGTTAAAAATCCAACTATTGTGGTAGAAAATTAACTTTTTATTGAAAATTCATATTTTGGTCTTCAAAATTCAACTGAAATCTTTCTTGATTGAAAATGTGTAATTTTGGTTAAAAAATTTATCTGTTTTAGTATAAATTTTATATTTTTGCGATAAAAATGCAACTGTTTGGTTAAAAACTAATCTTCTTTGGTTGAAGATTCAACTATTTTCGTGACAATTCGTCTTTTTTGTTTGAACTCAACTGTTTTTGATATAAAATTAAAATCTTTTTTGACTAAAATATCTACTATTACATTATTCGTGTAAAATTAATTTTTTTGGGATGAAAATTGAACTACTTAATAGAAGTTTGAATCATCTTGTTAAAAAATAATGTTTTGATTCATGATTCATAATTTTAGTTAAAAATACGTGTTTTTTGTTGTTGTTGAAAATGGATTTTTCGAACTGAAAATTTAATTATTCAAGTTGAAGATTCATGATTTTAGTTGAAGATTCAAGATTTTAGTTGAAAATTCATCTCTTTGGTTACAAGTTTAAATATTTTGTTGAAAATATATCTTTTTTAATTGAAAAAATTTAACTAGTTGCGTAAAAGTTGAACTACTTTATTAAAAATTTATTGTTTTGGTTGAAGGTTCACATCTTTGTTTGAAAATTTAACGATTTTGTCGAAAATTAGTTTTTTTTGTTTGTTAAAAATTAATTTTTTTAAACTGAAAATGTAACTTTTCCATTTCTGGTGGAAAATTGATATTTTTTAGTTCAAAATTCGTCTTTTATGGTAGAAAACTGATCTTTTGGGTTAGAAATTTCCTCTTTTATGGTTAAAAATGTAACTGTTTGTTTGAACATGAACTTTCTTGTTTAAAATCCATCTTTCCGGGTTTATAGTTCTACTGTTTTACAGAAATTTTTACTTTTGTCTCGATAGCTCAATAATTTTGATGAACCTTTTTTTCTTTCCTGACTGAAAAACCTTTTTTGGTTAAAAATCCTTCTTTTTACTTGAAAAATTCATCTTTTTCGTTAAAAATTGGACTATTTTGTTGAAAATTATAGTTTTTAAGTGAAAATTTAACTCTTCCATTTTTTGTTAAAAATTCATCTTTTTTTATTAAGAACTCATCTTTATAGTTGAAAAATGATCTATTTAGTTAAAAATTCAAGTATTTTGTTGAAAATTGAATTATTTTGTTGTAAATGTAACTATTTGGTTGAAAATTTGATTATATACGGATGTTTTTTCATAGAAATATCAACTATTACATTTTTCGTTGAGAATTCATCTTTTTCTTGGTAATTCAACTTTTCGGGTTAAAAAATCAACTGCATTGCAAACAATTATTAGTCTTTTCGACCCGAAAATTTAACTATTGGTTCAAAAATGGAAATGTTTTTGGTTGAAGTTTAATATTTTATGATCAAATCTTCGACTATTTGGTTGAAAATATCTTTGCAGGTCGAAAATTCAACTATTTCGTTAAAAATGCTACCATTTTTGGGGAATTCGTCCCTTTTGCTGGAAAGTTCAACTACTTGGTCGTAAATGTAACTGTTTGGTTAAAAATTTATTTTATTTTTTGTTGAAAATACAACTATTTGATTGAAAATGCAACTTTTTTTGGTTGAAGTTTAATCTCTTGTTTGAAAATTCATCGCTTATGGTAAGAAAGTCGTCTTTTTTGGTCGAAATAAATTTTAAAATTTTAATCTGAATTTGTTCTATTCCGTTTATAAAAGATTCTGTGTCAAACATTTTACAAGATTAAAATGCTGGTCTTTGAATATTAATGGTCAGGGAAAATAAAAAATTTATCACGGAAAAATCAGGGAAAAGTTTGGAAATTAAGTTTTTCGGCCACCCTGCTTTGGGGGACTGACTCTTCATTGACAAAAACCGTTGTATCTTAATTTTTACATTTTCCATTACATTGTTCATTAAAAAGAATATTTTCTAACTATTAAGTTTTTAATAAATATTGTAAACCTCAATTGAAGATATTATCTAGTGGAAATTAGCATAAAAATAAATTTATATTGCACTTCTCATGCAGTGTTTGTAATATAATGACTCTAAGTCACATATTTAATAAGCAAACTTCACTCACTATTATTAACAGAGCGCAACTTACGAATTCTATTGCCGCATTATCAACTTGACCCAAAATCGTCCTGAATCTGAATTAATCTCTTAATCACTGTAACATCATTAGAGCGAAATTCCGTCTTAGTTTTCTGCTTTTTTGTTGCATTTTTTTTTCGATCGCGTTGCACTTTTTCTCAAATCCGAACGAAGGAGAAATCTCGCGCCTGGGTAAATTGCATTTTCGCGAGGACGATTAATCAGGCAAGATCTCGAGCCGGCCACTGAAATGCTTTCACACGCGTTCGCCGTGGGTCGTCGCGTGGCCACGAAGTCACGATCCATTTCTTTTCTCGCCTGTAAATCGCCGTGCTTTCCATTGAGTATTTTGTAAAAGTTTTTTTAGAAGTAAAAAGAGAAAAGTCCCTGTGAGCAAATGTTATTGAAAGATTTAGATAAAATCTAAAAAATAGAAGAGACTGTCCCTAATTGTGAGTTGAAATTTAATATAAAGTAGATATTCTAAATTCCCAACAAGAACTTCTTGAATATAAATCACCATTTTTGCGCAATTGAATCCTGCGTGTTGAAACTGTCTAATTTATAAGCCGAGAGGTTAATGGTTTTCAGCTTAACTGAATTGAACGTTTTCCCGTTTTATAGCTGCAATTCATAGGTGCTTGTTTGTAATAATCTAAATTAGAAGTAATAAATTTACATACGTTTCATATTTAATAACCAATAATATGCTTATATGTATAGCGTAGCAATAGAATATGATTTATTAGAAGCTTTAAACGTTGGTAATGTTGGGTCATTTCTTATTTTATTTCGCACTTATTTTGCTTTACATAATATTTCCCAGTTGCCCTAGTTCTACATTTTATTTATTTATAGAACTGATGTATTGCGCACCTCCACTTTATTGAGAAAAAAAATAGTTTCAAGAGTTTATTAAGTTTTTTGTACATTTTATGACAATTTTTAACAATTTAAAATTATTTCTTTCACAGACTTCTCACGATGAAGTTAAAAAACCTAAAAGATCTAGTTAAAAATAATACAAAATTGAAATAGTTGCAAAGTCGTTTACCAATTGCTTTAGTAGGCATTTATAATATAAATTTGTAGTTTTTAACTAATTCATAGTCAAATTCTACTATTTTAATTAGTAGTAGTTCAATTCTTACTAATAGAATTAGTAGAATATTACTAGGAGTTAGTAGAAAACTACTGATTTAGTTAAAAAGTAAATGAGTAGAAACAGAACTATACTACTAATAGAATTAGTAGAATTGGAAATTTGATATTACGTGGAAAAGAGCAAGCCGAGAAGGAAACGAAAAGAAAAACAAATTGACGTCAAATTGTTTTCTACATCTATTTTTCCAAACTTCAGAAATATTCAATCTTTTAAATTAGTAAAAAAAAATTATAATCTTAAAACTTTAAATTTTTTACATTAAACAAAAATTTGATAAAATTTTATTTCCGATATCACTTTTTCTCTGTTTTTTGAGCATCAGAATCTCCCAAGATTTAAAATGAGCCGCAAAACGTATTAAAAAGTAGTATTCGATAGAGCTATATCTATTTTCCCAACCATCAGGACGGCATAAGCTTTCAAATGAGCCACACGAATTCCCCGTATTTTTAACAGAAGAGCCAGAAATCAAATTATTTAATTTAAATTTATTAAAAATTGTAACTACATAACATTACATGAAAACGGACAAACTTACATGAATTTAAATTAACATACGTTTACATGGAGAAGGACAATCAAAATTATTTTTGTACAGAATTTGCGTATCCTAAAAATATTGTTTATAAAAAGTTCAGAAAGTTTTATTACAGAAAGAAAAAGAAATCATAACATTATAGAGCATACACGTTGATCCATAGTTACCTCGAAAAGATCGATAATTACCCTGGTTGATGACACTCATTTTATTTCAATAAAAAATATTTCTTTAATAAAACGATATTGCGAATTTAATTTTAATTATTAAACATTTTTAGTTGTATAAAATTACATGAAAAATGCCAAATCAAATTATTTTGTTGACCGAGACAAACATTTGGCTTAGTGTATATATTTTTGTCACTTTTTAGAAACAAAACAACTGAAAATTGATATTCGGTAGAGCTTTCTCTCTATTTTTCTTTCTATTTTTTCAACCATGAGGATCACCGAAGCTTTCAAATGAGCCATAAAACATCCTTCTAACCCTCAAGAGGTGCCCAGAATTCGTATAACCGGAAACACCCTTATGCGGTTCATTTGGTAATCAAATGGTAATCAAATTCAATAAGTAGCAATTCTACTAATTTATAGTCAGATTCTACTAATTCGCTTAGTTATTGTTCCATTTTTACTAACTGAAATTGTATAATGTAACTATGGATTAGTACAAATCTTACTTATTCAATTAGTTATAATTTTATTATTAAATGAATTAGTAGAAATAAAACTACTGCTCATTTATTTTGTATAATTGGACTATAAGTTAGTAGAAGAGCAACAATTATTAGTAGAAAAGCTACTAATTTATTTAGTTACTAATTCACTATCAAGTCATTCAGTCGAAATTGAACTACTATTAATTAAATTAGTAGAATTTTACTATAGAAGGAAAACCTACACTCTTCGGAATTTTGTTTGGATTCATATTCCTCCCAGTAATGGGTCATTACCAAACTTGTAAGACTTTGACTACTACTACTTGGAAATGACTGCATGGAGAAAAATGGCTAGTCAGCCTGAACGTCTAGAGTGTCAGGCTGACTATATTCGAGCTTTATGGAACATCCCCCTAGATAGTGTAGCATACCATCTGTGGAGTGTCAAACTCTGATGGTTAGCTTCACTATCCTGGAGTGTAAACTTGACGATTCTAGAGTTTAAACCTGATTATCCCAGGAATTTTAGCTTGATTATCTCGTAGTGTCGACTTAATCATATCCGAGGGTCAGCTTTATTACCTGTTGTCTTTCTCCTACTTACATATATATTCATGAAAGTAAGAAAGACGAGGGGCGGAAATTTAAATTATTAAATTAAACCTCAAAAATCATGAAAATTAATATAAAATCCTTAAGTCTGGAAGCATTTTTATTGTTTTGAAAGAGTAAGATGCCTTAGACATGATTGCATATGCACAAAAACTTTGATAACATATTACTTTCAGCACGAGAGGCTAAGGAAACAGCGGCACTGCACTGAATTGAAACATTTTTAACACTGGAAAATTCTGAAAACAATATAAATGCGTATTACGAATCTCGCAAGTCCTGTTTCTTGATCAACAAATTACGAAATTTTGAGCACGTTTTCCGTCAAAAATGTTGAGAATATGCACTGATTGACTCATTTGTCCTTAGTCTCTAGGAAGTACCGAATTTGACGTTTAAAATCAAAACCAAAACCACTTCACCCACTCTCCACCATGTTCTCCCCATTTTATCCACTCTCCACGCATGTTTGAAATATCCACAAGTTGTTTAAACTAATTTAAACTGTTGTGTAACACAGCTAACATGTCGCCGAATGTCAGTCGCTCAGAAAATGCGTTTCGGGTGTCGGTTGTGTTCGCTCAGCGATCGGTAGAGTTCGTGACGCAGCCACTTCTGTTTGACACTCTGTAGTGTGGATTTAATTATCCTGGTAGTGAGCCTGAGACACCTGTGGCTATTCAAATAGACTATAAAATGATGGTCTGTCCGACTCTGAACAAAAAATTACGGATGATACTTTGTAGTATCTATAAAGTCAAACTGGTGACCATCCAAATATTGACACTCCAAGTTTGACTATCCAAGTTTCTCCGTCTGTAGAGCATTTTCCCGTTAGGAGAAGTGCGACTCGGACGTTTACTGCGCCAAGACCAGTAAGGGACTATACACTCGTATGTTTAATCTTTCGAATCCTTAACCTCGTGAGATCCTTCCGGCTCTTGTGGTGCAACCACCCACGTGCATGTCTTGGCTACATAGCGTCGGGCAGCCACTGATCCTTTTCATCCTAAACGAGCGATTCAAAGGCCCGAGACTACGTTAGGTAAATCCTCGTAGTCACGCCGCAGCCGTATATATTCGACGCGATGCGACGGTATATGCACCGTGTGTGGTCCTTTGTAATTTACTCCCTTCCCTTCCTTCCTCCTTCCTTCCTATTCTACACACGTGCGCAATTCCTCGTATTTCCCTACACCTAATACCCAGATTATGACTCTTGATGCACACATCTTCTCTTCTTAAGTTATCTAAGCGATATCAATTCAATTCATTATTTACCATTTTTTCATTCAGGTGAATTCAATGATCTTAGGTTGGAAACAGAAGAGCTTGCATGAAAAGATGCATGGACTTAAAGGAAGCTAAAGTTGTATGCCAGGACAGGAAAGTGTGGAGAAAAATAGTTTACGGGAAATGTGTGATAAGGAGTGTCAGCAGAGCAAGCGACGCCCGTAATGAATGATCTTGGATACTAATGGCCCCTTGTGAAGAGCTTTACTTAGTGGATGTGATTGGAGTGAAGAGTAAGGATTTTACTATGGGATCATAAGTCAGTTTGCGTATTTGTGTGTGATCTATGATATATGGCAGTGTGAAGCTCTTCGCCTGGACTGATTGCTAGATAGATTGATCAGCCACCTGTGTCGAAGCGGTGTTTCGGGACGAACGTGTTGCTTAAATAAGCAACACGAGAATTCTAAGTTGTTCTAAAATTTAGACCTCCTCCTTTAAACCTCACCTTTTTCTCACTTTTCTCATATGAATTCCTTGATCCCCGGCATCATAACGAGGCTAGAACCGAGTGAGTTACGCTTACACCGAAAGGGATTTGGCTTAATGGTATAATAATAAGTTGTTTTATTTATGATTTTATATATTTCATTACACACGTCCATATAGGGGTCGTGCATAAGGTACGTAAAGATTTTTTCTGAAATTTTGAACCACGTATCGCCCTTTTTTTAGGGTCCGTAAGTCCGCAAGTATTTGAATTTTCAATAAAAAAAAGATGTGTTCTCAATAAACAATGCAATAGCTGATATTTTAACCAAGGAAAGGTTTTTATTTTGAATAAAGAAAAGTATAATTTAAACAGAAAAGAGGAATTTTCAACAAAATATTTGAATTCTCAACCAAAGCAGATTCATCTTCAAGCAGAGAGCTGCATTTTTTACTAAAAAAGATCAAATTTCTGCCAAAAGAAATGAATTTTCAAATAAAAAAAGGAATTTTCAACCATGACAAAATATTTCATCCAAAATGTTCAATTTTCAAGACAAAAGGATGTGCTTTCTACAAAACAGTTGAATTTTCCAAATATTTGAATTTTCAACTAAGAAGATTGATTTTTTACCAAAAAAGATGAATTTTCCACAAATTAGTTGAATTTTCCAATAAAAAAAAAACGAGTTTTCTAACAAAAAAATGGAGTTTTCAAACCTAAAATATTAATTTTCAACAAAATGGTTAATTTTCAACCAAGCAGTTGATTTTTCATACAAATTCTTAAACTTTTAGTTAAAAATGAAATCTTAACCAAAAAATAATGAATTTTTAACAAAGTAGTTGAGTTTTCAACTTCAAAAGATGATTTTTCAACAACAAAGTAATAGTTAATATTTCAACAATCAAATATTTTTATTTTTAATTAAAAACAGTTGAATTTAACAAAAAAAGACGAGTTTTCAACAAAATAGTTGAATCCTCAACTTAATCAGATTAGTGTTCAACAAAAAGGTTGCATTTTTAACTTAAAAGATTGATTTTATACACCATTTTTAACTGAGAAGATAAATTTTCTATAAAAAAAGATGAATTTTTAACAAAATATATCCTTTTCCAAGCAAATAGTTGAATTTTCAACAAAAAAATTATTTACTGAATAATGGAAGTTAGATTTTCAGTTTAAAAAATTAATTTTCAATCAAAAAGATGAATTATCAACAAAAAATGTAATAGTTAATATTTAAATAAACAAAAAATTTTAAAATTCAAATTTAGAATTTACTGAATTCATTAAATAAATACGAGCTTTGTACAAAATAGTTTAATTTTCAATTAAGAAAGTTCAATTTTCTACCAAACATGGAATAATTACATTTTTAATTTTAAAAAATTATAGATCAACAAAGAAAAACGAGTTTTTAACAAAATATTTGAGTTTTTGACTAAAGAACTGAATTTCTTACTAAATTGATGAATTCTCAACTAAAAAAATTAATTTTTAACAAAGTAATAATTCAGCTTTCGAGTAAATAGTTGAATTTTCTACGAAGTTGTTTAACTTTTGTTTTTTAGTGATTCGCTGACGCGAAAATGCTTACGTGAGGAATGGTTTTGACCACTTAACCCCATCCCCCCTTTAGGCCCACTTTACGTAATAGTTAGCTAAATGATTTTTTCCAGAAACACTTTTCAGCTATTCTCGCGAAAGACGGTTTTAAAAAAAATCCACGTCGGTTACATGGAGCGCGATGCTGTATGGACCGCGATGCGAGATTCTTTCTACTCACGGTTAGATCAGGTGGTAGCGCTCCGAGTTTGTGACGAGAAAGTCCGGGCTCCATTTCTGCTTTCAGCCCTTTTTACCCAATTTTTTATTGCTATTTCACATTGTGATCGAGTTCCGTTCAGAAGCTTTAGCTAGCAGAAAACAGGTTTTATCCAAATGAATGTAAGTTTAAATTATTTTTGTAAAATAAAAACTAGGGCCCGATTAACACGATAGAACGAATTTTGTTCTTCAAGGGTTCGTATAAAACAACATGTATGAACTTTAATTACCATTTTGATACTCTAGAGTCTAGCCTATATTTTCACAATTTTCAAACTTTATACATTGTCTAGATTTTAAATTACTTTTAAAGGCTTACTGACTAACATATGATTATTATAAAAGAAAATATAAAAATGTACACCTTTACATACCTGCTCACTGTTGAACTCCGATCCTCAAGAGTATGTCAAATTTAGTGTAGCTTTGAGTTGCAACATTTTTGAGATGCACTAATGAGATGCAACCAATTTCACGCCAATGATCTTCTGTACTAAAGAAAAGTATTAAAAAAAGCCTGGGGGTCTAGGAGCAATGGTTCATGTCTCAAAATTCTCAATCCGTCGATTGGAAAGATCGATCGATCGATCGACCTCTTGTTATCGACGTACTTATCGGGGCTATTTCACCATTTCACCGCTCATATTCTCAAAGATTACCGGCCTAACGATCGTTTATGCCGCTCGGCACCATTCAGTTTGACACGGGACCGAGAAACTTCAAGTTCCCACGCGTACATTAGTGGTCCCAGGAAGAATCTCACGTCTTTAAAGTATCACTAGGTTACCTACAATTGCTTTCGTGTACCTAAGATCACTTCCCTTCAATTCTTTCAATTTCATTTGCACATGAAGTTCATATTTCTGCGAATGATGGACTCACATAACGCGGATTCTCATCGTGAAGTCACGACTCCTCTTGCATCAATCGGTGTTATACGAATCCCATCCAATCTCAGAAGTTTGTCTGTCATGTCTCAAATTCTCATTTCTGTAACGAGGATTGTAATTTCAATTTCTTGAGTAGAAATTTCGTCATGAAAATGGGAGACGGTACCCAATTCTAAATTATAAATTTAGTCAAAGTAGTCGACATGTACGTACAAACATGGGTTTCCTAGCCTATTTAGTCTTTCGAATCTCCCCCTCTTTTATTCCCCTCCTTTACCCCTCGTCACGAATCTTGTCTCGAGTCTCGTCTTGAATCTCGTCTCGAATCTCGCCTCAAGCCTCGTCTCGAATCTTATCTCGAGTCTCGTGAAAAAAAGTATGGCTACGAAACCCTGAAAATGTTCCATTGCTTGACATTTTTGGTCTATTGCAGACCCATGGCGAAGATACATATATCAGACTTCAAACTCTTTCCTCTATTCTCCTGTTTTCACCTTTTGTAAATAATTCACCTTTTTCCCTATTTTCAAGAAACTTACCCCTTTTCTCTTTTTTTTACGCTCAAGTGCAAACTGAATTAATAATACCCAATAAGAAAATCCAACTATTTTTGGCTGAAAGTTAATTTTTTTTCATGTTAATGTTAATTCTTTTTCATTGAAAAGACTACAAATTATATTTTTCGTTCAGAATTCATCTCTTTTGGATAAAGGTCTACTATTTGGTTTCAATTTAATTAATTTGTTGACAATTCAACTATTTTGTTCAAAAGTCGTGTTTTTTGTTCGAAAACTTCACTACATGGTTAAAAATTCAACAAATTGGTTAAATTTTTTCTCTTTCTTGACTGTAAAATCTTTCTTGGTTGACGGTTCAACTCTTTTGGTAAAAACTTGTCTTTTTGGTTTGAAATTTCATCTCTTGATAGAAATTAGACATTTTTTCAATAAAAATGCAACTTTTTGGTTGACGATTTAACTAATTTGTTGAAAATTGAATGTTTTTTTAGTTGAATTTAACTGTTTCTGATTAAAAAGTAAAATCTTTTTTGGCTGAAATATCAGCTATTAAATTTTTTGTTGAAAAATCATCTTTTTTATTGAAAATTAAACTACTTTATTTAAAGTTGAAGTTCTCTGTTATAAATTAATTTTTATCGAATTGGAGATAAAATAAATTTCAGTTAAATATTCAGCTATTTGGTCAAAAAGTTAATTATTTTGTTGAAAATTCAATTATTTTGTAATAATGTCATTTTTTTTGGTCTAAGATTCAATTTTGTTGTTGAACATTCGTCTTTTTGGATAGGAAATTCCTCCTTTCGGATTAAAAATTCAACTCTCTTCTAATAATTCGTCCTTTTCGCTTAAAAATGTAACTTTTTGGTTGAGATTGCAACATTTTTTGGTTGAAGTTTAATCTTTTTTTGTTAAAAATTCCACCATTTGGTTGAAAATTCATTTGTTTTGGCAGAAAATTATTTGTTGTTTTTGTTGTTGTTGAAAATTCAACTATTTGTTTGAAAGTTCAATATATTTTAACTTGAAGCCTTAAGCGTTTCATATTGAATTCAATATGGTACCTATAAATTCAGTTTTTTAAAGAATTCATTCCCCTATTATGATGTCTAACATCGTTACAATTATGATGAAAATGTTCAGAATTTATGCAGAGATGTGATTTTTGTAGAATTTGTGTGTATTCTGTATACCTCAAAATCGTTGTCATTAAATTCGGTGTATGTCCGGATCAAACAAAATGTATGAAATTTTAATTCTTGTTTAAATGAATTTAAGGCCCAATTCTGGAATTGGGATAATCAGGTCTTCAAATCAGACCAAATCTTCTTAAATACAGACAAAGCTGAATTTAAGCCAAACTAATTTTAAGATTTACCAACTTTAGCATACGTTTTTACTGTGATAACGATGTGTCGGAATAGTGATAAATAATTAATCTTCAGATGAAGTTTAATCAGATATTGTGACTTTAGGTATCTGTAAATTAAATCTTATTAGTCGTAACTTAAGTTTCTCCTTTCAGTTATTATTTCCATATTAATTTTTTGCGGGTAATACCTGTCGTTGATGAATTCAATTACGATTGATTGATTGAAATATGTTTCATTGACTCAATGTACTCTTGTTCTGATCATAACTAATAGTAATTATCAATTCAGGAAATAGGTTGCTCTTACTGTGGAATAATAAGCAATATTCATAGCTCATATCAAATTTACCATTTCCAGATTTAATACACTATTAAATAACCGATAATCCGACAAGAGCAGAGAAAGTTGCATTTGCGAACAAAACAGGAAATTGCAGTCTCAATCGAAACTGATTGAACTCTCAAGAAACGTCCTTCATTCTTTAAATATAAAACTGCAAAGCTTAAATTTCCCTTAATAAGATCATTTCCGATAGAT
The DNA here is from genome assembly GCA_011634705.1 of Andricus grossulariae. Lineage (NCBI taxonomy): Eukaryota > Metazoa > Arthropoda > Insecta > Hymenoptera > Cynipidae > Andricus > Andricus grossulariae. Next base: position 7,050 of record JAABKJ010007471.1, on the reverse strand, counting down.
CGATCAAACGGTCGATAATCGAGTGTCCCATAATGCCTGATCTAACTTGATTGTGGATACAGAGAAGTTTTCAATGGCACTGAGAAAGGTCTGCATGTTGACGTCGATCATCAAGCAATCATTACTTTCTTCCTCAACGAGAAACCACAGAGCCTCGCCTACACGCGATATACATATACAACATACCTGGAAATCAGGGAAAAGTCAGGGAATATCGCATGCTCAGGGAAAGTCAGGGAAAAGTTATGGATTTTGGAAAAAAATGCAAAAATCAAAGAATTTCTGTAAGAAGCACTTTATATAACTGTCAAGAATAATCAGGGCTGCCGCACAGTCACTTTTAGAGACTTTTTTTTACTCCAATCACTTTTAAGTCACTTTTTAAAGATAAAGTTATTATCGCGACTTTCTTAATTGAAAACATCACTTCAATCACTTTTCTTTCAATAAATGAACCCATGGATTAACCACTATTAAATTCAGGTCTATACCTATTTCTGAATTTTCTTGAATTCTTTTGAAACATTTTCGGGTATTTTAAAAGAATCGAAATTTTAAAAAATAGATTTCAATATTTTGAAGGGATTTCAAAGGATTTTGAAAGGGTTTCAAATGATTTGAAATATTTTAGGGTATTTCAAAATACTCCAAGGGATTTTTATTAGATTTCAATCATTTGAAGGCATTGCAAATAATTTTAATGGTTTGATGGTATTTTTAAAAAGTTCTAGGAATTTTCTAGAGCTCTAAGAAATTTCAAGGGATTTTCAAAGTTTTTAAAGAATTTAAAAGATTTTCAGAAATTTTAAAAGATTCCAAGGGATTTTTAATTTCAATCATTTAAAGGGATTTCAAATGATTTTATAGAATCTTAGGATATTTTAAAAGATTCCAAGAGATTTTATAAGATTTTCGAGGATTTCAATGATTTTAAGGGTCGATTTAAAAGCTCTCAAAATATTGTAATAAATTGTCTAAGAACTTATTAACAAGAATAGATGGATTTTGTAGTGTTTCAAAGATTTTGAAATATTTCTAGGTATTTCCAAAGATTTGGAGGAATTTAACAGTTTTAGCATATTTTTATAGATCCCAACGAATTTGCACTTGATCTCAATAATTTGAAGGAATTTCAAACAGTTAAAAAAATGTTAGGGTATTTTTAAAAATCCCCAGATATTTCCTACAGCTTTAAAAAATGTCAAGGGATTTCAAAAGATTCCAAGTGATTCCCAAAGGTTTGAATGAATTTAAAGGATTAAAAAAACTTTTCGTGGGATTTTGAGGATTACAGAAGAAATGGAACGACTTTATGGGACCCATAAGGTTGTAAAATATTTTAAAAGGTTCCCAAGAATGTTATAAGGTTTTCAGGATTTCAATGATTTTAAATGATTTGAAAGCTGTAAAGACATTGTAATAACTTTTCTAAGAATTTATTAAAAAGAATTGATGGTTTTCAAAGAATTTCAAATATTTTAAGATATTTCTAAATATTTTAAGGATTTTTGAAGATTTTAGGATATTTTAAAAGATCCCAAGAAATTTGTCATTGATTTTAATGTTTTGAATAGATTTCAAAGAATTTTAAAGATTGTAAGGTATTTTTAGAAATTTCATGGAATTTTGTGATCCTTAAAATATTTCAAGGGACTTCAAAAAATTTTCGAGGATTTGAAATGCCGTAGGGTATTTGTAAAATACTTCAATAATTTGAAAGCATTCAAAAGGAATTTAAAGATTTTAATGTATTTTAAAAATATCCAGGAATTTTCAAGAGCTTCAAAATTTCTTAGAATTTCGGCCCTATAAAATCGTGACATATATGTAACGGTTTTTTATGGCCTATACGGTTTTAGGATATTTTAAAAGATTTCCGAGGATTTAAATCACTTTATCCTATTTAAAAGCTCTTAAGATGCTTTTATAAATTTTCACAGAATTTATCGACAAGGATTGAAAGATTTTCAAGAATTTTCAAGATTTTAGGATATTTTAAAGGATTCTAAGGAATTTTCAATTGATTTTAATATTTTGAAGGGATTCCAAATAACGTAGAAGATTTTAAGGTATTTTCTAAAAATCTGTGGAATTGAATAGATCTTTAGGAAATTTCCAGGGAAAAATGTGTATTAGGTAAAAAAAGGGACGAACTGTGATCCCTGCCATCATCACTTCATGAATTTATCCGAGTAAAATAAAGATGTCTAATTTAGCAAATTGATCTTTATACCAAGAAGCACCGTTATCCTGTCCAGGACTTTCGCTTCCAGCATCACTTTCAATTTATTTTGTTGTCGAGAACTCCTCGGAATGAAAGTCAAGGTAGTTCAGACTTTCAGAGGAGACCTACGCCCCGCAAATTACAGCCTGGACCAGAGAAGAAATCGCTACTTCGTCCTGGCACACACACAAGTTCTAGGCGCGGTTTTATAAAGTGCATGTGCGACCAGCGCGACCATAATCCTCAATGCTGGTCGTCATTATGCGCATGCACTAATCAACGAGGTAGTCGACTCGTTTCTAACGACACTGAAAGTGCCTGGTGAGCAAATCCTGTGCGACGCGGCGAAGAATCGAGCCTGAGGACGCTATGTGTCCCTTACACTTTTCATATTGACCATTAATGGCAAAATGTTTATACAGGGTGGGCACAAAACTTTGTTTTTTAAATTTTCTGTCATTTTCCTGACTTTTTTTCTGACTAATTTCTCATTTTCCCTGACCGCCAATACATTGGAAGTGCCATTTAAGTATGATTTTGGTTCTGGTCCTAAATGGCCTTCAATTAAATCGAACACAACATTCGCTCGCACCGTACGTGAACAGACAGGGCCGCCTGAATTATTTCTCTTGGAGTAGGGCGCATGACGCAACCTGATGCAACTAATTCACTGAGAGTGCGGCCCTCATGCTGTTTTTCATGCTTGACCAAGCACCGGCTCTCTTTCGACCCTGCAGTCCCCGCATCATTAAATTCCGAGGACAGAAATTCTAGGAAAGACTTAAATGGAAGTTTCTTAAATGGGATTCGCAGTGTATTTAAATACCCAAATTTTAGGCTTGTAACATTTTTATTATAGAATCTTTTATAAACGGAATAAAACAATTTTAAATGATAAATTTATAATAATAAATCAAAATCAGAATTTTTTAATTCTGTTCTTCATCTATTTCTAAATCTTTGATTTATTGCATTTTTTGCTGATGTATTTTATCAGTAGAAAGTGTTGAAGTGGTTGACAGATTTTCTAAAGCTAGCTAAAAAAAATGACCAGAAAACTTGCTAAGTAAAAGGTGCTAATCTTAGAAGGCACTTTTGTTAAATATTCGCGAGATACCCATTTGATACAAGTTTTTATCAATAAATGAACACTTTTTTAAGACCCCTTTTTTTTGGAAAAAATAACCGCTTTTACCTAAAATTGAACTACTGAACCGCTGTAATCCCTGAATAATAGAATACGATGAAAGTTTTTTGAAGTCTGTTTTGAAGACATTTTTCAAGTTAAAAGTATAAAGAGATATAGTGGACGATTGTTAAGTCTGCTTATGTAAACCAGTAAAAAATAATGGAAGAGTTTTTTCAAAGTTTCACTCAAAATACTTGTATAATTAAAGAAATGATAACATCAGGAGTGTCAAAAAAGAAACTTTAGATTTGAGAAGTTAAAAAGTGAAGTAAAATCCTTTTAATTTATTTTTAATGTTTGCTGAAAGAGCCCATTACTGAGACAAGTACTTCAGATATCGCTTCTTCAGTGGATGCAGAAATTCCAGAGGACACTGAGAGCATAATTAAGGTCTTCGTCCCATCACACTCACGCGAGTTATTCAAGGGCATCGAATGTAATAACTAGAACTAACCCTCGGCAACATTCATTGTCATAATTATCCAGCATTCTGTATAATGAACTGAATTCCGATCTCATGTAATAATAATAGTGAGTTTTGGATGCACAATGACCCTCAAAATAATGTTTTCTTATAAAAAATTAGAAACAGCTGCAAAATACTATGATCCTTAATAAGACAATCAATGTGATCATCAGAATTAATTAATTTGCCATCATAATTATGTCAAAAGATCATATGAAGTTGAAATCGAAGATTTTTTCAAATATAAATAAACAATTTTTTGGAGAAGCTATAAATTGACGTTGGAAAGTGGTAGAAGGTTCGTGAATAGGTCAATCGGTGTATCTTCTTATAATCAAAAAATATTTTAGTTACATTAATGTTGTATTTCCTACACCAACAAAGTTTTTCTGATATAAGTTGATACAGTGACATCAGAACGAGTAAATTTAACAATAAAAACCACGCTAAAACGTAAAATGAAGAAAATATTGAAGAATATTTTTTCTTTTCTCCAAAGCAATGTTTTGGAGAAGCTATAAATTGACGTTCGAAAGTGGTAAAAGGTTCTTGAATATGTTAATCGATGTGTTTTATCAGAATGTGTAAATTTGACAATGAAAGTTATGGCAGAACATCAGATGAAGATAAAATAAAACAAATCCAGATAAACAACAATTTTTTCGAGAATGTTGAAATTAAGATTTGAATGTAGAATGTTTGTAAACAGGTCAATCTATTTTTTAATCTATTTTATTATTATTATATATTATATTATATATTATTTTATTATTATTTTTATCTATTTTTTCTAGAATTAATTGTAATTCCATCCTAAAATTGGAAAAAATATATAATCTCAAACTTTTTTCATCGCTTATTACTCTCAATTATTTAGTCATAATAAATCATCATGAATGTTGTTAATTTAATAATTAGCAGCCAATAGAGCAAATCTCGAATATCGTCCCCGAGACTATTAGATTTTCTCAACAACCGTGAAATCTCACTTATCAGTCGGCCATATATAAAGTTCATGTACGAGGTTATCCTCAATACACGGTAATGAGCAGCGTGTTCCATTTTATCAGAGGGAGAGCGTCCTAATTTTTTTCCCTTCGCGTTAATCTCTTACGGTGTAAGGTAGTAGCAAAGCGAGCACCGCGCCGTTTCTAGACGGGATGCGATCTTCTTCCTATCCAATGTAAACACGCGAAGAACATTGCGACAGTCTCTTGCGCTTCAGAATTTTACAGATATAATTACAAACTACATCTTGGCCTGTTTCAAAATAAGAAATTCGTTTCGTGACTTGAATCGTTCCACAAATTTTGTATTTACCTATATTTATATTAAATTATTTAACAACATTTTTTGTCTGATAAGATCAGATTGTCAAGGTAAGTTGCTGAATCAACAACGAAATTCTCCGAATTTACGGGTTTCCTTTCGTTCCCTCAGTCGCAGCTGATGGGACAAATGTTCACCGTTACTGATTAGCAAGGTGTCCAGGAAGTCGGGGGAATATTAACCATGCAAATTTACCATTGCACCAAGAGCGTAAATAAAATCTTGAACGCTGTTAGAGAAGAACAGCTGCGTCTAACTCTAATAACACTTCGTGATGGTGCTTGCATGGCTAGAAAATGATTAAAGAACGAAATAGCTGAACGTTTAGCGCCGGAAATATGGACAGGTGACGTTACAGTGAGCCACGCTTCTAAATATACATTCGGCCTCTAAAATACAGAGACAACTAAAAATGTATCAGTTTATAGTCCAGTTTCCAATCAGAAAGCCTGGTTTTTAATGCTAATTCTTGACACATGTATAGTTTGAAGCCTCTAAGCCATTAGTTAGTCTGCACATTTATTTCTAATGGTACCATATTGCATATGCGTCTAGCGGGCCTTTCGAGTCGTAAAACGAGACTCCATTATCACTGCTAACTTCCTTTGTAAATCAATCTTTGATCTTAGCCCCAAGTCCCGTAGTTACAAGGCGACAGAATCTGCGGTTAAAGTCGCCTCCAATCAGGCAAGAGGCATATTTATTGTTATTTAAATGTAGCCAGTGTCAGAAAGCTTTCCTTGCATCGGTTTGCTACCTAGGGCTAGGGCGATAAACGTAAACTAGACGCTTTAGCCTTCCGTAATGCACTTCTTGTGTGTCTCAGATTGTGTTACAGTTAAAGCGTTCGCAGCACAAGTGGATCAACTTCAATGGTAGAGATATTGAGTTATGACTTTCTGTAGGCAGTGGTAGCTTGAGTAATTTTTGCAGAAAAGCACTGAACCAATCGTTTCAGGCGACTCATAATTTCCACTGATTAATGGTTGCTGTTCTGATCTAATTTCACTATTACTCTGGAACAACCGTTAGAGCTTATCAGTGTCTGGTTGAAAATTCCCGTCTTGAACGAAGGTTCAAATTTTTAGTTCCTTAGAGCTTGAGAATCTCGTTCAGTATTTAAATAATAAAATTAATCTGGAGGGTTGTGAGTGAGGTAGACAAAATGGCGAATTCCCTTTTCTGTATCTAAAGTTTATCTTTCATGCAATACTATTTCACCTGACCTTCACAGATGAGGAACTCTTTTTCACCTTGAAGGCGTTCACATATTTATTGCTGACCTTGGAGGTATATGAAATGAATCAAATTGACGCCGAGCTATCGGGCCTCGTTGACGGATGACTAATCAAGTCCGAAGGATGCTCGATTATATAGAATACGCCAGGGGCGATAGACGCGTCCAGATCAAGACGAATTATGTCCTATTAGTTAATACGAATACGAGTGCCAGCCAATCAGAAAGAGTGAAGTTGGGTCCATGGCCCGGAGCCGGTGAGCCATGGTGTTAAACGGCTCGATTAATTTCGAGTGCCTGCCAGACGGCGCTGACGATACTTCATCACAAACATCAAGCGTTCTAAACCGCCGTGTCTCTCTAGACGTGTCAAGTAGTTGGCACATACAGAAAAAACTAAGGTTTCAATTTTGTTTCCGCTCATTTTCTTACAAACTCATTGTGAACTTCAGTAATGTTCGCTGTAATAATCAATGACAAGCTAAAAACAATGGAATAGCTTAATGTTTCTATTTTTTTTCTGTGCAGGTTATTATTATTATTATTATATCATTAAGCCGTTTCCCTTTCGGGGTAGGCGTGAATTGCTCGGTTGGAAAGTAGTG
>JAABKJ010007470.1:0-20940 GCA_011634705.1 Andricus grossulariae | reverse complement strand
CTGCAATGTTCACGAAACGTCGGCAAGTTTCGTAGTTTTGCACACGATTGAAACCCGAAAAAGCTTTAAATTTATCATAAATAATTAAATCTTGAACTAAATCAGATTATGATCTAACCAAAAAGTTGTGACTTTTTACTAAAAAAGATACAATCTCTGCCAAAGTAGATGAATTTTTCACCTAGAAAGGGCAATTTGACACCCAAAAAAATTATTTTTTTGAAAATTGTCATCAACTTCAGCTTCAGTTTATCGAAAATCCCCTCACCCTGTTAGGTTTTTCCTGACATTACCTTAATTTCCCTAACTTCCTGCAATGAGCGAATGGGAGCATAGTGTTAATATGGCGACGGTAGACGGGTAGGCGCAGTCAGTGTCAACGTAGACAATGCAAGTTCCAAGATGGCAGCTATAACGCTGGTGGAAATGCACGAGAGGGCGCGCACGGGGCTAACTGTAGTTACCGCTGGTTCTAAGATGGCGCTTGACAAAGAGTGCTCACGTCGATATTTTTCCTTGAACGTAATATTGAGTGACGTCACAGATTCGTATTGGTAGGAGAGAGAGGTAATTGGAAGTAGCGGTTGCGGGAAGGAGATACGTGAAACAGAGTTAGCCGGTATGCCGGCTAATCTGCAACGCGTGGAGGTGGAAGGAAAGAGAGACGGTGAACTCATGGACGACAACAAAATTAATCTTTGGTACATTTATTTGGTAAGAGACCAGACATAGTGTGCGTGACTTTACGCGATCGGAGAGGTGGAGTGCCAGTTGTGGACCGACTTTGTGATGCGAAGTCGACTGTACCGCGGTGTTTTGGTATGCGCGTGGCTATGCGCCATCGCAGTGGTGAAGTGCCGGTTGTGGACCAACTTCGTGTTGCGAAGTCAGCTGTACCCCGATGTTTGAATATGCGCGTGGCTGTGCGCCATCGCAGTGGTTGACTGCCGGTTGTGGACCGACTTCGTGATGTGAAGTCGGCTGTACCCCGGAGTTTGAGCGTTCTGAGACGGACTGAACGTCGCTGACGTCACTGTCTGTCGTTTCATCTTCCGATTGGCTTTCGTAATGAATCGGTGCCTCACGTTCCTCTTGTGGTGCGGGTAGTAATTGAGAGGCATGAACTTTGATTCTTTTGCCGTCTTTGATGATCCAATAAACCTCTCCTGCCCCTTGACTTTCGATGGTGTGTACACCGGATCGTTTCGGCGCAAAACCTTGATTAAAGTGATTGGCAGTCTTAGATAAGGGGTGTGCTTTTATATAAACTCGATCACCGGGGTGACACAGGGGTCTCGTGGGTTCTCCTGCGTAAATTTTCTGGTATTTACGTTTATTTTCTCGCGCTCTTTTTCTCTTGTAATTAAGTCTTCGACTGGTTGCCGCTCGTCCCCATCAAATCTCCATTCTCCAGGTCGTCGAAGCTTTCTTCCTGACAGTAGATAACTCGGCGTTTGCCCTGTGGCGGCGTTTCTTCGTCGACGAAGGTTGAAAAGTACCTACGGAAGATGTAAGTCCCAACGACGATGGTTTCCTTGATCAATTCTCAAACGAATGCCCTTTTTCAATTCCTGATTCCTTCTTTCTGTAGGGTTAGCACGTGAGTGATATACAGGTGTTGTCCACAGGTCACAGTCCCATTTTTGGCATGCTTTGATCCATGTGTGACCAGTGAATTGTTTGCCATTGTCACTCAATATTTGCCGAGGGTAGCCCCATCTAGGAAAGACTTCTCGTTCTAGTAAGGTAACGAGAACGTGTGCTTTAGAAGAACCAATTGGAAATGCTTCTACCCATCGAGAAAATAAATCGGTTACAACGAGAATGAAATTCTTTCCGGTCGTTGACCTCGGATAAGGACCCATTAAGTCCAAGGCTATGGTTTCCCATAGCGTTTTTGCTGCGCGCGGTCGGAGACAATCTGGGCGAGTTGTGCGCATGGCCTTCGTGTATAGACATAGATGGCAACTGCTTACATACTTTCTAACATCTCGGAGCATTACCGGCCAGTAATACCTAGTTTGAATGTCCCTTAATGTTTCGTCCATTCCAGGGTGCCCCGCCAAGGGGGAGTCATGGTGTTCGCCAAGAACTCGTTCCACCATGCTTTTAGGGACTCTTATTGACATTGTCGGATGTTCTGATTGCCTTTTCCAGAAACCGAGCTGATCCAGTCGATGATCCTGTACGTAATCTTCCTCAATCTTATTTCAGCGGGGTTGTACCTGAAGTTCATGCCATCGTTCGACCTCACGTTCAACTATAGCGTCGGTCTGCTGTGCTTCACAAGCTTCTTCAAGTAAGGGCCTATGGCCGATTGCATTAATGCGAATCCGTGTATCGGCCTCGTTTGATGAGATTCCGTCTCGTGAAGGTGGAAACATCCTCTCAACTTCTGGTTCTCCGGGTACCGGTGCTTCAGGATCCGGGTGCCGGGATAAGGCATCGGCCAATTCGTTGTCGACGCCTTGACAATGTTCGACGGTATAGGTCAACTCTCTGAGTAGGCATGCCCAACGTACTAATTTTGAACGAAGATCCTTTACGTGGTGAAGCCAGGTTAACGCCGTGCTATCTGTTCTCAAGGTGAAATGGCTGTCTCCTAAATAGGGTCGATAGTGCTTCACGGCCCACACCACGGCTAGGCACTCTTGCTCGTTTCAGTGGTAACGTGATTCAACGGGTGAGAGCTTTGCGCTTACGTAGGATACTATTCGACGCTTCTTATTTTCATCCTCTTGAAGTAGGACTGCGCCGAGGCCTTTTGCGCTGGCATCGGTCTGGAGGATAAAGGGCAATCGTGGATCCGGCCGGACCAGGGTGAGGGGTCTCGATAGTAGTGTTTATACTTTTTCAAAGAAAGTTTGTGCCTCCGGATTCCACTTGAATTTTTTATTTGGTTCTAACAGGTCGGTGAAAGGAGCAGCGACTTCGGCAAAACGGGGGACGTATTCACGCAGCCACCCACATATACCAAGAAAACTTCTTAGTTCTTTAAGTGTGCGTGGGGGTTTCGCTTCTAAAATAGCTTGTACGTGCTCGGGCTGAGCTTGATTGCCATCGGCGGTGACGATGTGTCCTAGATCATTTAATTGTGTTTTTCCGAACTGGCACTTTTTTTATTACATGTGAGACCATAAAGTTCGAGTTTCTCGAAAACGAGGGCTAGATGTAGCAGATGTTCTTCTTCGGTGTCTGAATACACAATTATATCATCCAGGTAGGCTTTAGGAAATTTTCTCCAGTAACTTCCCAGGACTTCCCGCATTGAGTTCTGGAAAGTGCAGGGGGCGTTTTTGAGACCAAAGTGCATGACTTTGAATTGATATTGGCCTCCGTCGGGCGTGGAGAAAGCCGTGTACTTCCTTGATTCGGGGTGAAGGAAAATTTGCCAGTATCCACTTTTCAAATCTATTGTGCTGAATACCTTAGCTGCTCCTAAATCTTTTAAAGCTTCATGGATAACTGGCAAAGGCTGGGCTGCATCGATCGTTATGTCGTTTAATTTTCGATAGTCTATGCAAAATCTTTTAGTTCCATCCTTCTTGGTAACGATAACTGGTGGAGAGCTGTATGGTGAAAATTGGGTTCGATGATATCGTCAGCCAACATTTCCGGAATTTCTTTGTCAATGACAGCTCGGTTGGCCGGTGAATACCCTCTCACTAGGATGCGAAAAGGTTGCCCATGTTTAAGGTGTATTTCATGGGATCCAGCTGGCGCTCTGTGTATTTTCGAGCCTTGATAAAAAATTCTTGGGTGGCAATCAACCAGGTCCCAAAAGGTTGGTTCACCTTCGGCGGTGAACACTTGCAGAAGGGACTGTTTGAGGGTGGCAGGGGCTAAGGGGGTAGGTTCCAGAAGTGGGTAAAGAGCGAAGACTCTCTGTCGAAGATGTATCCTGGGTAGGACTTATTGTTTATAATAACATTGAGATTGATTGCACCACAGAGTCTCATGGTCACACGACGGGCTGCGAGGTCGGCTTCAGGAGGGCTGGATAACAGCTTGCTTAGTTGATCCGTAGTAAGTATATTTGAACTTACAATATTGTCGGAGGCAGCGCAGCCTGCAAGGGCTTTAATTTCTTTCTCCTCTATGTTTACCCGGATATAAAGCAGAGAACGTTGCGAAGTGTGGGCATCGGAGATTACTGGGCGGACGTACCGCCCGGGTTCTGCGCTGGGATGTCGTTTTCCGCCGCCCTGCGCCAGTTTTCCGGTGCATTTTTTGACCGTCTCTGGGCCAGCACAGGGCAATCCTTGTGTAGATGGCGCACTGGGCAGTAATAGCACCGAGGTTTATATTGCTGCTGTGAGTCGCTATTTTGTTAGTTATTCGAAGTAGCTGGCGTCTTTGGTTTGGGGGTAGATTCCGATTTCGGTTTTAAAGCTTGATTCTCGGTTTCATCTTGTTCCGCGAGGGTTGCGCGAGTTAATAACTCACTGAAAGTTGTTGGGTTAGCGGAACGGATGAGTTTTTTAAACTCAGTTCAACTGTCTCAAGAATTAAGGAAGTGAGCTCTTCTTCCATACCGGTTGGCCGTAATCGTTTTGCTAAGAGGTACTTTTTTTGTAAGAAGAGTCCTACGGGTTCTTTGTCTGTTTGTTTTACCGAGTGCAGTTGGCCGCGCAGAAGGTTCAGTGTTTGCGGTCCGGCGTACTTTTTCATGAGTAGTTCTGTGAACTCCTCCCAAGGAAGGTGGAACGACTTGTAAGCGTTCCACCATTTTCCTGCTGCGTCTCGTAATGCTTTACCTGCTGTACGAGTCCAATGAGCCTGGTCGATTTTTGATTGAGAATGGTAAATTTCAAACTCTTGCAGAAATCTTTGCGGGTCCTCATGGACAAAACCAGAAAATTCTGGTGCAGGTGGGTTTGGTGCCCTTATGACACGAATCAGTGTTTTAATGTCGGCGGAGGTCATGCTGGCTGGAATAACTCCGACTGCGGGATTGGCCTGATGTGGTGTCACTTCCGGAAGTGACTGAGGTTATGTTTGTTGAGCGTTTTGAAACGGTTCTAGGTACTGGTGTTTTTTTCTTTGGCGAATGTGGAACCATTTCCTTGAGTTTTTTTTGTTTGCCACTAGCTAGGGTCGCGGGCAGGTACCTGTAATGAAAAAAAATATATTTTTTTTTAAATTTCACATTATATAAATGTATATATATGAAATCACAGACGTTACATTCAAATAAGTCGATGTCAATTAGTCTTTTTGTTTCGATTATCACAAAAACTACTACTAGAGGAAGCTTTCTTACAATCGGCGTCGGACCCTTTCGATATTAGTAAGAAGGGAAGGGAGGCGATCGCCTTGTCGCCACATCCAGTATGCCGGCTGCCTGACAAGGTAAAGAGAAAGGATAGACAGAGAGACAGAGACTCGAGATTACCTGGTGGACGCAGCTGGTATGCTGGCTGTGGCACGTTTAAAGGTTGATACAGTAATTAGTCAGTAAAGGTAACAACTTACTATGATGGCGTAGAATAAGTTTTATTTATCACTGTTCACAAAATGGTATGAAATAACTCAAGGATTACAACCGGACTACCAGGCTGTTTTTCTTTGCTGCTACCAGGAATGCCTAGCTGCAGCAGATCTGTCGATTTTCGGTCGAGCACGGCCTTTTATAGCCGTACTCCCGGAGAGTTTCACGAGAGGCCGTATAGAGAAGGCAGAATCGAGTGGCGGGAGGTGCGTGCGCGTAGTTTCATTGGCCCTGCATTCGTGGCACTTTCCTTCACCCGGTTCTGCTACTCCGCCGGCTCGTGTGGAGCGCGTCTTTAACTTGACATGGACAGATTAAAACTAGATGTGTTCATACCAAGGCAAGCATGGTGTCTCCTTCACGTGATTGACTCATTACATCTAAATCTTAATATCGAAGGTGGTCGACTTAATTTCTATCGGTAAAACAAGTGTCTGAGAGAGGGGATCAATATACTAGGTTAAGGTAATTCAGTTTATATCATTATATTGATTTCCTCATATTTTTTTACCGCTTAGGCGCATATAACAATTCCTACCCCGGGCGGGAAAGACACTTGTTTAGCCGTATTAACTAATACTAATACAAATTATTCTCTGATTCAAAAATAAAAAAAATAATAATAAGCGAAGAAAGTTTATAGCTAGGGTACCCGGCCGGGGCTAAGGTTGCGCAGATTACACTGTAAGAGAGAAAGTGGAAAGAAATGGTTCGCTTTCCTTAATCTAATCATTACTAATTTCCTAAACCCTGAAATTAAAAGATAGTTACCAAAATATACGCTGGTCATTCTAGTCTTAATATCTATTTTAATCTAATTGCTGTTTTCGACGAGGTGCGTATGGTCTTGCGTCACGGTAATATGCTGCTCGTTCTTTCCGCAGTCCGTAACGCTTTCCCGTGTCTGACAGTATTTCTGCCGGGTCCATCTGGTCCTAGTCCGAAGAGTCGATTTGTGTTCATGGAAAGTTCGGCTGTTCGCCGTCACTATCGTTTAAGCACGGTTGTGTACCGTTCCTTAAGCGAGTACCATCGCGGCGGTGAAGAGCCGATTGTGGGCCGTCCGCAAGTTGTGAAGTCGGCTGTGCGCCGCTTCTTGAGTGTGTGCGTGACTTTACGCGATCGCAGCGGTGGAGTGCCGGTTGTGGACCGACTTCGTGATCTGAAGTCATCTGTACCCCGGTGTTTGGGTATGCGCGTGGCTGTGCGCCATCGCAGCGGTTAAGTGCCGGTTGTGGACCGACTTCGTGTTGCGAAGTCGGCTGTACCCTGGTGTTTGAATATGCGCGTGGCTGTGCGCCATCGCAGTGGTTGAGTGCCGGTTGTGGACCGACCTCGTGATGTGAAGTCAGCTGTACCCCGGAGTTTGAGTGTTGTAAGACGGACTGAACGTCGCTGACGTCACTGTCTGTCGTTTCATTTTCCGATTGGCTTTTGTAATGAATCGGTGCCTCACGTTCCTCACGTGGTGCGGGTAGTAATTGATAGGCATGAACTTTGATTCTTTTGCCGTCTTTGATGATCCGATAAACCTCCCCGCCCCTCGACTTTCAATGGTGTGTACACCGGATCGTTTTGGTGCGAAACCTTGATTAAAGTGATTGGCAGCCTTAGATAAAGGGTGTGTTTTTATATAGACTCGATCACCGGAGTGATACTGGGGTCTCGTAGGTTCTCCTGCGTACATTTTCTGGTATTTACGTTGATTTTTTCGCGCTCATTCTTCTCTTGCAATTAAGTCTTCGACTGGTTGCGGCTCGTCCCCTCCAAAGCTCCATTCTCCAGGTCTTCGAAGCGTTCTTCCTGACAGTAGATAACTCGGCGTTTGCCCTGTGGCGGCGTTTCTTCGTCGACGAAGGTTGAAAAGTATCTCCGGCAGATGTAAGTCCCAACGACGATAGTTTCCTAGATCGATTCTCAAACGAATGCCCTTTTTCAATTCCTGATTCCTTCTTTCTGTAGGGTTAGCACGTGGGAGATATACATGTATTTTCCACAGGTCACAGTCCCATTTTTGGCATGCTTTAATCCACGTGTGACCAGTGAATTGTTTGACATTGTCACTTAATATTTGCCGAGGGTAGCCCCATATAGGAAAGACTTCTCGTTCTAGTAAAGTAACGAGAACGTGTGCTTTAGAAGAACCAATTGGAGATGCTTCTGCCCATCGAGAAAATAAATCGGTTACGACGAGAATGAAATTCTTTCGGGTCGTTGAGCTAGGATGAGGACCCATTAAGTCCAAGGCTATGATTTCCCATGGCGGTTTTGCTGCGCGCGGTAGGAGACAATCTGGACGAGTTGTGCGCATGGCCTTCGTGCATAGACATAGATGGAAACTGCTTACATACTTTCTAACATCTCAGCGCATTCCTGGCCAGTAATACTTAGTTTGGATGTCCCTTGATGTTTCGTCCATTCCAGGGTGCCCCGCCAAGGTGTTCGCTAAGAACTCGTTCCACCATGCTTTTAGGCACTCTTATTGACCATGTCGGATGTTCTGATTGCATTTTCCAGAAACCGAGCTGATCCAGTCGATGATCCTGTACGTAATCTTCCTCGATCTTATTTCGGCGGGGCTTTGCCTGAAGTTCATGCCATCTTTCGACCTCACGGTTAACTATAGCGTCGGTCTGCTGTGCTTCACAAACTTCTTCAAGTAAGGGCCTATGGCCGATTACAATAATACGAACCCGTGTATCGGCCTCGTTTGATGAGACTCCCTCTCGTGAAGGTGGAAACAACCTCTCAACGTCTGGTTCTCCGGGTGCCGGTGCTTCGGGATCTAGGTGCCGGGATAAAGCATCTGCCAATTCGTTGTCGACACCTCGAGAATGGTCGACGGTATAGGTCAACTCTCAGAGCAGGCATGCCCAACGTACTAATTTTGAACGAAGATCCTTTACGTGGTGAAGCCAGGTTAGCGTCGTGCTATCTGTTCTTAAGGTGAAATGGCTGTCTTCTAAATAGGGTCGATAATGTTTCACGGCCCACACCACGGCTAGGCACTCTTGCTCGTTACAGTGGTAACGTGATTCAACGGGTGAGAGATTTGCGCTTGCATAGGATACTATTCGACGCTCTTTATATTCATCCTCTTGAAGTAGGACTGCGACGAGGTCTTTTGCGCTAGCATCGGTCTGGAGGATAAAGGGCAATCGTGGATCCGGCCGGTCCAGGTTGAGGGGTCTCGATAGTAGAGTTTGTACTTTTTGAAAGGAAGTTTGTGCCTCCGGATTCCACTTGATTTTTTGATTTGGTTTTAGCAGGTCGGTTAAAGGAGCAGCGAATTCGGCAAAACGGGGGACGTATTCACGCAACCACCCACATATACCAAGAAAACTTCTTAGTTCTTTAAGTGTGCGTGGAGGTTTCGCTTCTAAAATAGCTTGTACGTGCTCGGGCTGAGCTTGATTGCCATCGGCGGTGACGATGTGTCCTAGATAATTTAATTGTGTTTTTCGGAAATGGCACTTTTTTGAATTACATGATAGACCATAAAATTCGAGTTTCTCGAAAACGAGAGCTAGGTGTGACTTCCCAGGACATCCCGCATTAAGTTTTGGAAAGTGCGGGGGCGATTTTGAGACCAAAGTGCATAACTTAAATTGAAATTGGCTTCTGCCGGGTGTGGAGAAAGCCGTGTACTTTCTAGAATCGGGATAAAGGGAAATTTGACAACATCCACTTTCCAAATCTATTGTGGTGAATACCTTTGCTGCTCCTAGATCTTCTAAAGCTCCATGTATAACTGGAAAAGGCTGGGCAGCATCAATCGTTAGGTCGTTCAATTTTTTATAGTCTATGCAAAATCTTTTAGTTCCATCCTTCGTGGTAACCATAACTGGTCGAGAGCTGTACGGTGAAAATATGGGTTCGATGATATCGTCAGCCAACACTTCCGGAATTTCGTTACCAATATCAGCTTGGTTGGCCGGGAAATACCCTCTCACTGGTATACGGAAAGGTTGTCCATGTTTAAGGTGTATTTCATGGGATCCAGCTAGCGCTCTGTTTAGTTTCGAGCCTTGATAAAAAATTCGTTGTTGGCGATCAGCAAGGTCTCAAAAGGTTGGTGCACCTTTGGCGGTAAACTCTTGCAGAAGGGACTGTTTGAGGGTGGCAGGGGCTAAGGTTGTAGGTTCCCGAAGTAGATAAAGAGCAAAGACTCTCTCTCGTTGCTGAAAGCCGATGTAAAGACAATTTGAAATAATATCGATGATTGCTCCGTAGCGAATAAGCCAGCTTCTGCCCAAAATTATTTCGTCCCGTGATTCTCTTGAGACGAAGAAGTAACCTGGGTAGGACTTATTGTTTATAATAAAATTGAGATTGATTGCACCACAGAGTCTGATGGTCGCATTACAAGCTGCGAGGTTGGCTTCAGGAGAGCTGGGTAACAGCTTGCGTAGTTGATCCTTAGTAAGTATATTTGAACTTACAATATTGTCGGAGGCAGCACAGTCTGCAAGTGCTTTAATTTCTTTCTTCTCTATGTTTACATGGATATGAAGGACAGAACGTTGCGAGGTTGGGGCGACGGAGATCACTGTGCTGACATACCGCCCGGTTTCTGTGCTGGGACGTCGTTTTCCGCCGCCCTGCGCCAGTTTTCCGGTGCACTGTTTGACCGCCTCTGGGCCAGGGAAGGGCAATCCTTGTGTAGATGGCGTCTTGAGCAGTAATAGCATCGAGGTTTATATTTTTGTTGTGGGTCACTATTTTCGTAGTTATTCGAAGTAGCTGAGGTCTTTGGTTTGGGGGTGGATTCCGATTTCGGATTTGAAGCTTGATTCTTGGCTTCATTTTGTGCTGCGAGGGTTACGCGATTTAATAACTCGCTGCAAGTTGTTGGGTTTGCGGAACGGATGATTTTTTTTTAAGCACGGTTTAATTGTCTCAAGAATTAAGAAAGTGAGTCGGTTGACCGTCATCGTTTTGCTAGAAGGTACATTTTTTTAAGAAATGTCCTACGGGTACTTTGTCTGTTTGCCTTACCGAGTGCAGTTGGCCGTGCAGAAGGTTCAGTGCTTGTGGTCCGACGTACTTTTTATGAATAGTTCTGTGAAATCCTACCAAGCAAGGTGGAACGACTTGTAAGCGTTCTACCATTTTCCTGCTCCGTCTTGTAATGCTTCACCTGCCGTACGATTCCAATGGGCCTGGTCGATTTCTGATTGAGAAAGGTAAATTTCAAACTCTTGCAGAAATCTTTTCGGATCCTCATGGTCAAGACCAGAAAATTCTGGTGCAGGTGGGTTTGGTGCCCTTATGGCACAAATCAGTGTTTTAAAGTCGACTGCGCTCGTGTTTAAGGTAGTGCTCTTTCCTTCCATGTCTGGTTTTTCGATGGTTTGGGCGCCACCGGATTTTCATTCATGTCACTTCCGGATGTGACTGAGGTTACGTTTGTTGAGCGTGTTGAAATGGTTCTATTTACTAGTACTTTTTTCTTTGGCGAATGTGGTACCATTTCCTGGAGTCTTTTGTTTGCCACTAGCTAGGGTCGCGGGCAGGTACCTCTAATAAAAAATATGTATTTTTTTTCAGAGTCTCACGTTGGGCCGCCAATTAATATGAGCCCAGTAGGATGTATTAGGCCTTATTTTTGTGTGTAGAGTTTGTTGGTATTTTTTACCTGCGAATTTGTACGATGGTTAAGTAAAGAGGGCGTTGGCCATTCGGTCACAAATGGTGCGAGGGAGAGAATGAGAGAGTAAGTAAATGCGTGCATAGTGCTAATATGGCGACGATAGACGGGGAGGCGCAGTTAGTGTGAATGTAGACAATGCTAGTTTCAAGATGGCGACTACAGCGCTGGTGAAAATGCACGAGAGGGCGCGCACGGGGGTAACTGTAGTTACCGCTGGTTCAAAGATGGCGCGTGACTAAAAGCGCTTACGTCGATATTTGTTCTCGAACGCAATGAGGAGTGACATCACGTGTACATGTGAGTGTGAGGGAGAGAGAAATGTGTTGACGAGCTCACCAACTTCGGTGTTCGTTCAAGGGTATTGGGACCAGAGTGACGTCACGGATTCGTATTGGTAAGAGGGAGAGAGGTAATTGGAAATGGTGGCTAGCGGGAAGGAGATACGCGAAACAGGGTTAGCCGGTATGCTGACTAATTTGCAACGAGTGGAGATGGAGGAAGAGAGAGTGAACTCATGTCTTGCTGTGGGAGGGAGGTGTCACGTCTTCTGGTAGAGCGAGTGAGACAGATATATTTCGTCGAAGATTGCCTTTGGATTCCCAAGGAGGACGTTTGATTGAAGGTGATGGGTAGGGATGCCTAGAGACCTAGAACATCTTAGGGTGATAGCCGGTATGCCGCCTATCGGATTGGGGGAGGAAGAAGGGAAGAGAGGCGATCGCCTTGTCGCGACATCTGGTATGCCGACTGCTTGACGGAGTAAAAAAGAAGAGTAGTGGGAGAGAGAGACTCGAGAAGCGAGATCGCCTGGTGGACGCAGCCGGTATGCCGGCTGTGCCACGTTTAAAGGTTGATGTAGTAATTAATCTGTAAAGGTAGCCACTTGACATGATTGCGCAGAATAAGTTTTATTTACCAATGTGTACACAATGGTATAGTGTAACTCAAGGCTTACAAACGGAGTACAAGGCTGTTTCTCCTTGCTGCTACAAGGAATGCCTAGCTGCAACAGATTTGTCGATTCTCGCTCGAGCACGGCCTTTTATAGCCGTACTCCCGGAAAGTTTCACGAGAGGCCGTATGGAGAGGGCAGAATCGAGTGGCGGGAGGTGCGTGCGCAGAGTTTCACTGGCGCTGTATTCGTGGCACTTTCCTTCACCCGGTTTTGCTACTCCGCCGGCGCGTGTGGAGCGCGTCTTCAACTTGACATGGACAGACTAAAAAAAGGTGTGTTTATATCAAGGCAAGGACGGTGTATCCTTTGCGTGATTGGCGCTTTAAATCTAAATCTCAATATTCAATGTGGTCGACTTAATTGCTATCGGTAAAACAAGTGTATGAGAGAGGAAATCAATATATTAGGTTAAGGTAATTTAGTTTATATTATTCTGTAGATTTCCTCATATTTTTACTGCGTAGGAGCTTATGACATAAGAAAGACGAATTTTCAACCAGATAGTTAAAAAATTATTCGTCAATAAAAAATATAAAAAATTCACCCGTTTGAATACAACGAAAAAATATTAATTATTTCCAAAATAGTTGAATCATCAACAAAAAGATGAAGCTTGAACCAAACAGCTGCATTGTTCAACAACAAAAAATTAAATTTCTACCAAAAGAGATAAATTTTCAAACCAAAAAAATGAACTTCCAGGAAAATAGTTAAATTTTCAACCAAACAGTTGAATCTTAAATGAAAATATATTTTCAAAAAAATAATCGAATTTTCAACTAAAACTATGAATTTTCGAAAAAACAAAGTGAATTTTACAAAGTAGTTAAACTTGAAAACAAGCAGTTGATTCTTGAACAACAAAAATTATTTCTCAACAAATCATGTAATAGTGATATCCCAACTGAAAAAGATTTTAATGTGAAATCAAAAACAGTTAAATTCAACCAAAAAAAAACGAATTTTTGACAAAATAGTTGAATTCTCAATCAACGCAGATTAATTTTTAACCAAACAGTTGCATTTTTAACTAAGCAGGGTGAATTTTTAACCCAGAAGATTAATTTTCATCCATAAATTAAAAGAATTTAAAACAAAATAGTTGAATTTTCTATCAAAGACATGAAGCTTTATGGAAAAGTGAATGAAAATAAAAATGAATTTTTAACAAAGTAATTCAACTTTCAACCAAGTTGTTGAATGTTTGACCAAAAAATATTACTTTTCAACAAAATAGTTGTATTTTTGATAGAATAATTAAATTTCAAATTAAATAGCAAAATTTTTAACCAAGCGAAATGAATTGCGAACCAAAAATATATTAGTAGACCTTGAACCAAAAAAAAAAATTTGTAACCAAAAATAATAACGCTACTTTCACTGATCCCCCAACCTTGTTACCAACCATAGTTTTGAGCGCTTCCCCTCTTTACCCCCTCAAATTAGTAACGCAGTTTGTGAGCAGCTCATTAACGATCTAACGCCTTGATTCAGGCTTTACCATCCATATCACGCTCAAAGCTGTTTACACATCAAAAATTAAATTCTCACACTTTTTCTTCTCTCTAATTAGTACCATACTTACGTCTATAAATAGACGCATTTAACTTTTATATGTTCTAGTGGAAAAGTCTATTGATCTAACGCCCTGATTCAGGCTTTACCCTCCATATCGCGGCCAAAAATGTTTACACGTCAAAAATTGAATACTCACACTCTTATCTCTCATGCATTAGTATCATACTTACGTCTATAAATAGATGCGGTTGACTTTTATATGTTCTAAGGAAAAAATCTATCGATCTAATGCCCTGATACATACTTTACGCTCCATATCGCGGTCAAAGATGTTAACACATATAAAAAATTAAATACTCACATTCTTGCCTCTCACAAATTCGTACCATACTTACTACTATAAATAGACGAGTTTGACCTCTATATGTTCTCAGGAAAAAGTCTAACGATATAACGCTCTCATACATGATTTTACCCTTCATATCGTGGTCAAAGGTGTTCACACATAAAAAATTTAATTTTCTGACGGGCCTTCTCACTTTAGCCGAATGTGCAACGATGAACAATTATAATTTGGGAAAGATCGATGTACATAGAATGGAATCAATTTATAATCGCTAAGTACATGCATAATTATTATTTTCATGTATATCTCATTAACATTAAGATAAATTGAAAGTTAGATTAAGTCGCATATGCTGATTTTTTTCTACTGGACAAGACCACATTCATCCTAATCTAAAATACTCCAGCTGGATTGAAATAAAAAGAAGCTAACTTTTTACTTTTGCAAGCTCCATAATTCATTGAGTGATAAGGAACAAGTTAGCTCATTAAATGTTGAGTCCCCTAACTGGAATTAAATGAACTAAGTTAGCGAGAAGAACTAATGAAAAAAGAATCTAAAAATGGAACTGAATGTGTGAAGATTTCTAATTGACACTTAGGAAGAAAAAATGGAAATCGCGCCATATCTTCTTACACTCCTATAAGGGATCTCAAATTTATTAGAAGTGATTCTATCTCAGCTTTTGCTTAATGAGTAACGATTCCTCGGTCAGGGTAATCATGATCTACATAGTTGCATAAGTTTGCTCGATATCGATGGTCCCATGCTGGCTGGGCATGGAATCACGATACTTCGAAGTGCCCGAGAAGCTAGAAGGCGTGATGAGGCCGGTGCACTCGGCCCGATGCCCGATAACGAAATACACACACATATATATATTAATGCCTGTAGAAGTCAATTGTCTTGGTCCTTTTTTTCTTTAAACATTTCGTATCTCATCAACCCTTTTTTCCTTCAATTTACATTCTCATTTTACATAATTTGTGCATCTTTGGGGTCATCCATAAACTATGGTTGGTAACAGGGTGAGGGAAGGGAGTCAGTAAAAGTAACATTAAGAAGTTATATAACATTTTATACGTTTCCTGACAAACTTCTTCAACAAAGTTTGCGAATTTTGCAAAAGACGGCCCTAAGACGGTACAGTTTAATAATAACTTAATGAGTTTCGACAAGACTGTCATATTTTAGGCTTAACACTTTTTCCCCTATTCCCCTATTTTCAAACTTTTTTTTGAGAATTCCTCTTTTCACCATGTTTTCAAGAAATTTGCCTTTTCCTCGTTATTTCGCTTGAATGCGAACTGAATTAATAGAATCCAATAAGAAAATCCAATTGGTCCAAACTTGAACTACTTTGTTAAGAATTCATTTCCTTGGTTGCAGATGCATCTCTTTGGTTGAAAATGTAACTATTTCAATGAAAATTACTTTCTTTTTTGGGTAAAACTTAAAATTTTCAGCTAAAAATTTAACTATGCAATATTTGGTTGAAAATTTATCTACTTTAGTACAAAATTCAACTTCTTAGTTGAAAATTGACATTTTCTGCTTGAAAATTCAACTATTCAGTTTTCATGTATTTGGTACAAAATTCATCTTCTTTGGTAGAAAAGTAATCATCTTGGTTGAAAAATAATCCTTTTGGTTGGAAATTCAACTGCTTGGTTGAATGTCGAACTCTTTTGATTACAATTTTTTTTTATTGATAAAGATTCATCATTTTAGTTAAAAATTAATCTCTTCTTTTGAAAATTTAACTATTTTGTTGAAAATCCATATTTTTGGGGGTAATTTATTTTTAAACTGAAAATGAAACTATTATATTTTTGGTTGGAAGTTAATATTTTTAATTGAAAATTGATCTTTTCTAGTTGAAAATTAAACTTTTTGGTTGAAAATTCATCCTTTTTGGTTAGAAATATAACTACTTGGTTCAAAATAAATCTCTTTTCTTATGAATTCAACTCTTTTGTTGAAAATCCGTCTTTTTTGGCTGAATTAAACTGTTTTTTATTCCCAATTAAAATCTTTTTTGGTGGAAGATTTATTATGTTACTCGAAAGTTCATCTATTTGGTTGTAAATTAATTTTTCTGCTGAAAATTTAACTGTTCTGTAGAAAACTTTGGTAGAAAATTATTAGTACAAAATCATACTATTTGATTGAAAATGAACATTTTAGTTAAGAATTCAGGTTTTTGGTTGAAAATTGAACTATTTGGTAAAGAATTGAACTATTTATTTGAAAATGTAACTTTTTGGTTGAAAATGAAAATTTTTGGTGAAAAATCATATTTTCGGCTTAATAATTTAAAAATATTTTTGAAAATTCGTATTTTTTGGTATAGAAAATTGATCTTCTTATTCAAAAATTTATCTTTTTTGGTTAAAAATTTAACTATTTATTTTAAAATTAATTTTTCTAAAAACTCACTCCTTTAGTTAGAAATTTAACTATTTGATTGAAAAATCGTTTCTTGGTTGAAAATTAATTTCTCTATCTGAAAATTTAACTATTCCATTTTTTGTTAAAAATGTATCCTTTATCATTTAAAAATTCGAGTTTTTGGTAGAAAATTCATGTATTTGGTTGAACATTCATTTTTTTGCGTGGAAAATCAATCTTTCTTGTTGAAAATTTATCTTTCCGGTTGAGAATTCAACTATTATTTAAAAATTGTTCTTTTTTAGTTAAATTCAACTGGTTGAAAAATCATTTTTTTTGTTAAAAATTAATTTCTTAAACTGAAAATGTAACTATTACAATTTTGTTCGAAAACTGATATTTTTGATTAAAAATTAATTTCTTCTACTTGAAAATTAAACTTTTAGACTGAAAGTTAAACTATTCAATTGAAAATTCAACATTTTAGTAAAAAATGAAGCTTTTGGTG
Organism: Andricus grossulariae; assembly: GCA_011634705.1. NCBI lineage: Eukaryota > Metazoa > Arthropoda > Insecta > Hymenoptera > Cynipidae > Andricus > Andricus grossulariae. The sequence goes on along the minus strand of JAABKJ010007470.1, from coordinate 4,078 downwards.
AAAAATCATACTTTCGGGTTAAAAATGCAACCGCTGTGTGGATACTTCGTCTTTTTGGCTTAAAAATTCAACAATATGATTGAAAATTCTACTTTTTGGTATGGAACATTAATCTTCTTAGTGGAAAATTCATCTTTTTCTTTGAAAATTTAAATATTTGGGTAAAAATTAATTTCTTCACCTATTTGGTTAAAAATTCAACTACTTTGTTGAGAATTAATTTTCTTTTTGTCGATAATTAATTTTTTTATCTGAAAATTTAACTATTCCATTTTTGGTTGAAAATTCAAACCATCTCTTTTGGTCGAAAATCAAATTATCCTGTGAGAAAATTCGTTCTTTAGAATTAAAAATTCATCTTTCATGGTAGGAAAGTCATATTTCTTGGTTGACAATTGATCTGTTTTGGTTGAAAATGAACTTTTCGTTGAAAATTCAACTGTCTTCGAAAAAATTCGTCTTTTTGGTTTGAAAATATAACTAATTGGTTAAAAGTTCAGCTAGGGTGATGGGTACAACGATTTTCCAACTTTTGACAGTGATTGGCCACTTCAAACTGATCATATATTGAGAAATATTCACAATTAAAACTCATAATAAATAGCGTGGAGTGTGTTGAGAACAATCTTGTACTATTTATTAAGTTTTATTTGTGAATATTTCTCAATTACATAAATTTAAAGCAAATTACCAATCATTGGGGGGGGGGGGGTGCCAAACATTGTACCCATTACCCTATTATGTTGGAAATGCAATATATTTCGACTTGAAATCTTAGAAATTGGAAGCATGTCATATTGAATTCAATATGGTACCTACATTCATTTTATTTAAAGGAATTTATTTCCCTATTAATCCCTATTTTTATCAAAAATCACCACATATGTTTCCAGTTTTAGGAGCAGTTTGGGCAACTAAACTCATAAGAAACGCGCAAAAAGTAGAATAATCGGGAATCCGTGTTTATAGTCAACGCCAAAAATATCACAAAATTAGTAACGTAGTTTATGGACGATCTCTTACATTGGGTCCCAAATATGTCTCAAGTCCCATTAAAGTTATTACACTGAATAAAGGCATGTTCAAACCCTTTTGCAATTTTTTCTTCTGCTAAAGAATAAAAAAAGACGTTTCGTGAACTTCATAAATATTCAGAGAACAGGTGGAAGCTCTGAGCAACCTAAAGATGCTGGAGTGAAGTTTCATAATTAATCGGGGTTCATTTGTGTGCATTAATTGGAGTAATTAATTTATGGGAATCTATATTTGGCAGATGGTGATATGTCCAGACATATTATAAAGATTAACGGTAACGAAAAAGTGCAGTTATAAGTTAAAATTGTTTCTGGTCGTTGCGAAATTCAATATCAAGTGCTTTAATCAAAGATTTGTCTATGCTATCAATCATGAGGGAGGGGGGGGGGGGTTGCGTGTCCAAAACCATTTCTTACGGAAGGTATCTTGAAGCCAGTGAATGACTAAAAAACAAAAGTTGAACAGATTTTATTATAACCAGCTGTTTTCCAACGTAATCTAGTGCTTATTGTAGTATCTAGAGCATTAAATGTAGAAAAAGAAATATGTCACTTCATTGATTATTATAACGGTATTACTTGTAATTTTCTCTGTAATGTTGGAAGTACCTACCTGGTAATATTAGCATTAGTATTAACTTTTTAGTTGAAAATTCAACTATTTGGTAGAAAATTCCTCTTTTTTTTTAAGAAAATTCATCTTTTTTGCTAAAAACTGCAACTGTCAGGTTGAAAACTAAATCTGTTTCGATTAAAAATTAGAGTTTTTCTAAAAAATTCACATTTTTCGGTTTAAAATTCAAACTGTATTGTAAAAAATTCGTATTTTCGAATGAAAATTTCAACAATTTGGGACAAACCAAAATATGTGGTCGAAAGTTTGACTAAAACTTGCTAAAAATTAATTTTTGTAGTTGCAGATTCATCATTTTAGTTAAAAATTAATTTTCGTTTGTTGAAAATTAAACTATTATGTGTGTAATTAGTGTCTTTCTTGGTAGAAATCTATGTTCTTTAACTGAAAATTTAACTATTCCATTTTTGGTTAGAAAGTTATCTTTTTGGTTAAAAATTCAGTTATTTAGTTAAAAATTAATGCATTTTGTAGAAAGTTCGACTTTGGTAGGAAATTATTCTTGTTGTTTGTTAAAAATTGAACTGTTTGGTCAAATCTTCATATGTTTTAATTAAAGATTGAAATATTTTATTTCAGTTCATCTCTTTGGTTAAAAATTGCACAACTTTGTTGAAAATACGTTTTTTTTTCTTGCTTTGAAATTAATTTTTTTAACTGCAATTTTAACTTTTTGGTTGAAAATTCAATTGCTGGTTGAAAATAAAAGTCTTTGTTGAAAATTCAAAGGTTTTTTTTTTAAATCGTCTTTTCGGCTTCAAAATTCAATAATTCGGTAGAAAATTCAATTATTTGGCAGAAAATCCGACTATTTCGTAACATTTTTTCAAATTGAAATTTCAACTATTTTATTTTATGTAAAAAATTGATCTTTTTCAGTTGAAAAATGCAACCACTTGGTTGAGAATTCATGCCATTAGTTGAAAATTACTCTTCTTTGAGAAAAAAAACTTTCTTGGTTGAAAACTCAACTATTTGGTTACAAATGTATGTATTTTGTTAAGAATTTGTCTTGTTTAATTAAAAATTATCTGTTTGGATAAAAATTCAATTATTTTATTGAAAATTCACCTGTTTTGTACAAAGCTCTTCTTTTTGGATTGCAAATTAAACATTTTGGGTGAAAGTTTTTGTCTTTGTGGACTAAAAAATCTTGATTTTCAGTTTAAATTTTTTTATTGAAAATGTATGCATTTGGTTAAAAATTTAATTGTTCGGTTAAAAATGAACTTCATTGTTGAAAATTCAAATTTTTTGTAAATAATTCGTCTTTTTTATTTAAAATTAATTTTTTTGAATTAAAACTTAACCATTTCATTTTATGTTAACAATTGATTTTTTTACACTCTCATTTAGAGAAGGTATTAGATTTGTGTACAATCTGACCCTCCCCCCCTTGTTTTTTGTCAAATGTTTACGTTTTGAGACCCCCTGAACCCAAAAAACAGGTTTTTACGAATTCTCTGTCTGTCTGTCTGTATGTATGTATGTATGTATGTCTGTCTGTGAACACGATTATCTTCGAAAGAATTGACCTATTGGCTTGGCCTTTGGTATACTCTCTTAGTCTCGTAAACGAAATGGCAGGTTTATTAGCCAGCCATTTTGGATGAAAATTCAAAAAGTGCGCGCATTTGGAAAATTTTTAAGGCCATGTTTTTTTTAAATTTAAAAATATATGTACGAGCGTTCATAGTATACAAAAGTTCAAACAATTTATTCTCATGACATTTTTCGATAAAATGAAAAGTTTCAGACTTACAGCAGTTTCAAAATCTAAAAGAGGAAACGAAAATTAACATTTTCAGCCAAACAACGCACAACACGAAAAAAAGTCAAGGAAAAAAGTATTTCTTTTTGCAAGCCCTACAATATTATTATAACAACCTTTTGAATTTTCTTGAAAAATAGAAAATTCTCATTTTTATTGCACGAAAAATAATGAAAAATCAAAAATTCAATTTCACGGTCAAACTATGCAAGATGCGACAAATGATGATCAAAAATAATGATTAAAAAAAAAGAAAAAAAAATAGTTTTTGGCTCCATGCCTAGAGGTAGGCCGGGAATTGGCAGATAGGAACATATGAGATCCTATCTAATACAACGCTGCTAAAGCCTAGTGACCTTCTCAGCATGAAACATCAACCATTTGCGACTCTATCGGTTTCCTTTTCTCTCCCCCCCCCCCCCATCAGTAACAGAAGTTTTGGTGGGACTGGCGTTACAGCAAGACTCTTCACCATACGACGAATCACTTCTTAAATTGGACATGATTTTCGACTCGCAAAAAAAAATTTCGCGCATAAAGGTGGTAGTTGGGTGTACAATTAAAACCATGAATAATACAAACAATAAAATAGCCTCGGAATGGACTGAAACTTTGATTGACGAAATGCATACACACGGT
>JAABKJ010007469.1:0-20942 GCA_011634705.1 Andricus grossulariae | reverse complement strand
TATATATATATATATATAATAAAAATAAATATCTACATATATATCGAATTTTTTAATCAATTTCAAAGTATAATTTTCTCTACAGAAAAATGAAGAGAGAAATGCACTTAATTGTTTCTACTGAAACTAATGTCAGAAGCCAAGAAAGTTAAAAGGCTTCTTATTTATTCGAGATAAATAAAAAAAATCATTTACTTTAACAACGTTTTATAGTTGAAAAAATCAATAAAGCGAATGCTTAGTTAAATAATTAATTTTAACCTGTGATGTGAAATTCAACAATTTTAAAGGAATACTTGAAATTATATACTTTAAAAGAATTGGCAGCTGATAATTATTGCATTTCACAACTTAATAGTTGAACTACTTTGTCGAAAATTCATTTTTTTGTTTGATGATTTATTATTTCAGTTGACAATTGAACTATTGTGTAGAAAATTCATGTATGTCGTTAAAAATTTGCCTTTTTTTTGTAGAAAATTAATCTTTTTGTTTGAAAATTCCGCATTCAAATTTTTCAGAGACAAATTTTCTACAAAATTCAACAGTGGGATTTTCAACAGACAAGTTTTCTACAAAATTCAACAACGGGAAATTCCGTGATGTTAGTAAGTACCAAAACATAAACTAAAATCTGCGTCAACTTATTCTATATTTTATCTTTTTATTGCAAGTGATATATCGTTGGAATCGCCAAGAAACGTAGATTTCGAATATAATATTTTTGAATTGCTAATTGAAAAATTAAAAACATTTTATCCCAGTGGGCACCAAATTTGACGACGTCTTTACGACATCGTTACGACATTGAGGTGTCTTTACGATATCGTAAAGACATCGTCAGATCGTACGACGTCTTTACGATATCGTGAAAACACCTTAACGACAACTTTACGACATCCTATTTCATCATCTGACGATGTCTTTACGTTATCGTAAAGACACCTTAGCGACATGGACATAGGATGTCGTAAAGATGTCGTAACGATGTCACAAAGACATCGTCAAATTTGGTGCCCACTGGGAAATTTTGTCCACTGGGATGTTTCGTATTTTATTCCTCATTAGGACAAAGGAGCCCCCCGCTTTTAAAGCTCGATACAGCATCTCGTGTAACGGCCTCCCTTGCTTCGCTCGGGCTGCAAGATCACGATCGTCAAGATAGCCTTCTTTACGCCCTCAATACACAATGTACTATTTTGTTTACATTATTGAGTATTCTAATATCACCGTTTTTTACATTGTTGTATAATGTCAACAAAACCGTTGAATTTTCAACTAAAAGGGACGTCTTTGTCAGAAAGTCGTTGAATTTTCAACCAAACAGTTGCATTTAAATCCAAGAAAGATGATATTCCTGCTAAAATAGATGACTGTTTCAACGAAAAAGTCCAATTTTCAAACAAATGGTTGAATTTTCATCCAAACAAAATGTCACTTGACTTTTCAACACCAGAAAGACGAATTTTGAAGAAGAAAAAAACATTTGAATTTTAAAACAAAAAGGATGACTTTTTACTAAAAGTATTGAATTATCAAACAATATAATTTTTAACTAAACATATAATCTACAGAAAGAAGCAAATGCAAAAACAAAGAAATGTAAATAAAAGGCAAATGCATTCCCAATAAGAATATTATATCAGGGTTACCGCAAAACTTCATTTTAAATTTATATAATTTTTCCCTGACCAATTTTTTATTTTTCCGGACCATTAATATTCAAAGACCAGACTTTTAAACTTGTAAAATTACTGCCCTCGAATCTTTTATCAACGTAATCTAACAATTTCAAATTAAAGAAAAAAAATGTTCGTTCTACCTGGCAGTTATTGAAAGTTATGGAAATTACCTGACTTTTAGAAGATTTTTTTTCATCATCCCTAAACTTTCACCAACCAATAAAATTCCTCGTCTTTTCAAATTTTTGTTGGAAGGTAGAATAAAAAACGTAGAAAGCTCAACCCGGGAGTTTGGAGGTGGGAAGATTGGGAATGAGGAGAAGGAAAGTCTGCGAAAAATAGAAAAAAGAATAGAAAAGAAAGAGAGAGAAGAAAGAAAAAGAAGCATAGTGATAAAGGGTCTAAGATTAGAAGGGAAGTAATTGAAGGAAGAAGTGGTGGGGTCAAATCTTACTGTTTTTTATTACGCAATGAAAAATGTAATAGTTGATATTTTGAGCTAGAAAAGATTTTTATTTTAAATAAAAAACAGCTGAATCGAATAAAAAAGGATAAATTTCTAATAAAACAGTTCGATCTTCAATCAAAGAAGATGAATTTTGAACCAAAATGATGAATTCTTACCAAAAGTCATGAATTTCTTAACCAAATACTTGAATTTTCAACGAAACAGTATACCTTAATTGAAAAAAAAATTTTGACAAAGTCGTTCAACTTTACCCACATAGATGAATTTTTTAGGAAAAAGATAAGTTTTCCAAAAAATAGTTGAATTTGCAACAAAACAGTTGAATTTTCAACAAAATATAGTTGCATTTTTCTACAAAAAAGTATCAATTTTTAACAAAATTGTTCTCGCATTGAATTTTCAATTAAACAGTTGCATTTTTATTCGAGAAATATGAAATTTCAACTAAAATATATGAATGTTTTAATTAAAAATAGATGATTCTTTTAATTGGAAGTAGATGATTTTTTTAATTAAAAATATAAGTTTTCCAAAAAATAGTTGTATTTTTATTTTTTTTAAAATTTCAGTTTGACTTTTTAATAACGAAATATGAGTTCCGTTTCCGGCATGAAGGTGGTTGGTGGCGGTGATTGTGTTGATGAATTTAGTAAATTACAGTGAAATTTGAGGTGAGTTAATGGGCAGAGTGTGAAGGAAGGGTTTTTGAGTGAATTATTAAATGTTTAAAATAATAGAAGTGAAAAAGTGAGGGATATTTTGAGCGTTTGAGTCTGTTTTGGGTAGTCTGAGAGGTTAGTTTGTGTGACGTGTGGAGCAGGGTGGGGAGATGGTGCAGCCCAGTAGCAAAGTCAGGGCAGGATAGGTGGAGAAAAGCACGGAATAAGACAACCCGGTAAGAAGGGTTGCATTCAAAGGTATTAAAAATTTCAATACCTAGGAGTGCCGTTTCTGTCCTCATTTTTGGAATCCCCGATTAGACAGCGAAAATATTTAGATTCCAATCCCTTTTGAAGTCGATCGGAGCTGTCAAGCTTAACCTGAAATAAATTAAAAACGGCATTTCCGTTTAACACATTAGAAGGCGTATCAAAAGCATAAAATTTGCCAACTGTAGTAGGGTTATTCATAACAATACATCACTTTATAACAAAACTCTCGTTTTATGCAACTGTGATCAATTAAAAAAATATAAAATCATGATAAAGAAATTTTTAAAATTAGTTTTTATAGCAGCTAACTGTGTAGCAATCAATCTTAACAACGTAAAATGACTAATACTATATTTTTAAATGCTTTTAACCTCATTATTTTTCGACAACCAATAAATAAGTGCAACGAAATGTGCATGTGAAAAGGGATAAAAAATGTTCTATTCCATGGTCGATTTGGGGTATCCAAAAGTTTTCTGAAAAATATTATCGCCACTGGGTACAGAAAGGGATTCAATTTAAGAGATGACTTCTACTGCTCTGAGGATTCAAAACGCGAGGACAAAAACGATATCGAAAAGGATTCAATAATTGGCACGTCACCGTTGAACAGGAAATTTTCGAATGCTTTCCAGTGCAAGCCTTCTTACCGAGAAGGTAGCAGGGTGAGGTAGTAGAGTGGCGTCAGAAGTTACGCAAGTTACGTAAGGTGATACACGAGGTTTATTAAAATCAATTTGATGGATAGCGGGAACTCTGGCGAGGAAGTGTTCTGTACGCCGAAGCGTGAGGAAAAAAGGGGAAATGATAGAAAAACAGTAGAAAGGGCGAGATTGAGGGCGCAGAGTTTTGGCTCAATCGAGAGGTTTGTGAATAGGAAGAGGGACAGGGCGGAGAGAGGAAGTAGTGAGGATAAAGTAGAAGCAGGATTCACCCTAAAAAATCAGAAAATGTACCGAACGCGACCGCGAAAAGACCCAAATGGAGCGGGGGAGAAAGACAAGGGGAAAGATGAAGACAAAGTTGAACATTGAGGGCCAACAACAGAAATTTACAGTTAGATGACATGCGTCAGATGATGATAGGAGTAATGGGGAAATATGAAGGCAAGCAGGAAAAACGGGGAGAGGAAATAAGGAAAGAAATTAGGCGGGCAGTGGTCGGACTTAGGAAAGAAATGAGGAAATGGGAAGAATTCCGGGAAAAGTTAGAGAAAAGGATGCAGACTTTGGAGCAAAGACTAGAAAAGCAGGAAGTGCCTAATAAAAAGGTAGAGGAGTTGGAAGGTAGAATAAAAAAATAGAAAGCTCAAACCGGGAGTCTGGAGGTGGGGAGGGTGGGAATTGGGAGAAGGAAAGATTGAGAAAAATATAACAAAGGATAGGAAAGAAAGAGAGAGAAGAAAGAAAAAGAAGCATAGTGATAGAGGGTCTAGGAATATAAGGGAAGGAATTGAAGGAAGGAGTGGAAGATGTGCTAAAAAGGACAGATGCTAAAGTAGAGATAGAGGAAATGCGAAGTATATGAAAGGAAATGCGAAATGGAGAGAAAGTGGTACTAGAGAAAATAAAGAAATGGGAACATAAAAGGGAAGTGATGACAAAGAAGAGGTTGTTATACGGAAGCTCGGAGAGAATAGAGGATGATTTGACATGGGTAGAAAGAAAGATGCAGAATAAGTTAAGGCAAATAGCGGAAAAGGAAAGAAGTAAGGGAAAAAGAACGTGGGTTAAGTATGGCAGAATACAGATTGAAGGTGTTTGGTGGGATTGGGCGAGAAACGACAGTAGGGAAGAATTAAGAATATGTTACTGGAATATAGCAGGATTGGAGAGAAAGGATAGGGGCTCTATGAGAAATTTGGCCCAATGAGATGTAGTAGTAATGATGGAGAGGTGGCTAGATGAGAGGGAAGGATAAGAAAGAAAGGAAAGAACAAAAAGAAGGATTAATAGTAGAAGAGATAAACATGGGAGGAGAGAGGTGGAAGATAGTAGAGGTTTATCTGAACAGTGATATGCAGGAGAAATTAGAGGAGATAAGAGAACTGATGGAAGAAAATAAGAAAGAGATTAGGCTCATAATATGATGAGATTTTATGGCGAGAACAGGAGGTAGAGGAGGAGGGAATAGGGTGGAGAGCGAGGAAGAAAATCAAAAGACAAGATACTGAATGGGGAGCGAAAGAAATTGTTAAAGAGTCTAGCGGAGATGGGATGGTTCATTCTAAACGGAATTATAGAGGGGAATGAGGAAGGGGAATATACATGTTCAGGAGGAAAGAGGGAAACGGTAATTTATTATGTGGTAGTGCACGACGAGGTTAGAGTGAAGGTTAAGAAACTAGAGGCAGGGAGTCACATAGAGGAAAATAAAAGGTTCAAAGAAGAAGCGGAGAAGGCTAGGACGGAAGAAGAGGTTTGGAAGGTGATAAATAGAGAGAGAAGAAGGAAAAGAGTAAAACAGGATATCGAGATTGTAGAATGGAAAAAATATTTTATGGAAGTACTAGGAGGGGTAGAGAGGAATGTTCGGAGAGGAGGAAAAGATGGTAGGGAAACAGATAAGGTGGAGGACATTACAAGGGAGGAAATTGTAAAACAGGATATCGAGATTGTAGAATGGAAAAAATATTTTATGGAAGTACTAGGAGGGGTAGAGAGGAATGTTAGGAGAGGAGGAAAAGATGGTAGGGAAACAGATAAGGTGGAGGACATTGCAAGGGAGGAAATTGTGAAGGTATTATGGATGATGAAAGATGGAAAGGCACCTGGTACAGATGAGATCCTAAATGAAGTCTGGAAATGTTGGGGGGGGGGCAGAATTAGAGGAATGGACGTGGATAATGTGCAATAGAGTATGGAGAGGAGAGGGGTGGCCAGAGTTATGGAAAGAAGGAGTAGTGATACTAATAGTGAAGAAAGGCAAAGGGGAGGAGGTTAAAGATTATAGAGGAGTGACACTAATGCCAACATTGTATTAAGTATATGTGACTCTTTTATCGAAAAGGTTAAAGAAAGAAGTTAAGGAAAAAAAGATAGAGCTTCCTAATCAGACAGGGTTCAGAAAAGGGATTGGGTTATGGACAACATATATATGTTCTGATTTATCTCGTAAATAAGAGGATTAAAAGATAGAAAGAGGCAATAATAGCAATGTTCGTGGACTGGAAGGCGGCGTTTGACTCATTAGACCGAGGCGAGATAGAAAAAGTAATAGCGAAAAGGGGGATACGAGAGAGATTGTCAAAGAGAGTATCGGAAATTTTTAGAGAGACAGAAAGCAAGGTAAAGGTAGGTGAGCAAGTAAAAGATAGTTTCTGGTTGGTGAGAGGACTAAGGCAAGGGTGTCCTCTGAACCCACTTTCATTTAATATATTAATATTAGACTTGGAAAAAGAAATGAAGAGAAAAGGGTGGAAAGGAGTCTGGATAGGGAACGAAAAGATATATACACTGGCATACGCGGACGATATAGTGTTTATAGCAGAGGATGAAAAAGAGATGGAGGGCTTAATTGCTGGATTAGAGAAATACTTCGATGGTAAGAAGGTCATTTAAATGTAGAAAAGACAAAGATGATGAGTTTCAGAAAAGGAGCGAGAAGAAAGAAAGAATGAATGGGGAGATGGAAGGGAATAAAATTAGAAGAATTTAAAGAGATTAAGTATCTGGGAAATACTTTACAAACAAATGGTGATCGTAGAGCTCATATAAGAGAAAGAAGTATAAAAGCAGCAGGGGTAATGAAACAGATATAGGGAATAGGAAAGAGGAGGTTAAAAAAAATTGGAGCAGGAGAATGTGGTTATTTGATACGCTGGTATGGCCAGTTTCAGGATAAGGAGCAGAGATATCGGGATGTAAAGAAAGGTAAGAGATTGAGTTTTTACAAGAAAGGCATATAAGGTGGACGCCAGGGGTACACTGAAGGACATCGGGATATATATGGTGAGAGAAGAAGCGCAAAGTGATAAATTAGATACTAGAGCCGGAAAAAGGGCATGGAATTTTGAGGCGAAGCTGTGGAAGGGAAAGGGAGGGGAGTTAGCGAGAAAGTGTTTGATGGAGGTAGAAGAAAGTAGAGGGTGGGCGATGGAATTAACGAGATGGGAAGAAGAAAGGAGGGAGTTCTTCGATGTCAGAGATATAGAAGACGGACTGGAGGAAACTATGAAGAAGTTGAAAAAAGAGAGAGGGAAAGACAATTAATAGGAAGAGGAGGGATGATTGAGGAATTTAAATTTAATAAATGGTATAAGATGATAAAAAAGCAAGGAGTACCAAAATATTCAGAGAAGGGATGGGGAGAGAAAAGATGGACCAGAATAACAAGGTTCATATTGGGAAGCGAGACAAGGTCAGGTATGTATTGGGGAAAGAAAGAGAACAGGCTGTGCAGAATCTGTGAATGAGAAGAGGAAACATGGGAGCATAAATGGGAAGGATGAAGGAGAGGAATGGAAGATAAATAAAGCTGGCAAGAGAATATGGTGAAGATTCTATGGCAGGATGGTTTGGGCGAAGAATAAATGAAGGAGTTAGAGGGTGCTAGGGGAGCGAATGAGAAAGAATGAAAGAATGGATGAAAAAAATGGTCAAATGGAGTTTCAAAAGAAGGGAAAGAAAAAGGAAACGGAAGTCGCTTAAATTGGAAGCATAAAGATTTGTAGGTAATTGTTATGTAATAGCCTAATTAGATTGAAATGCGCTTGCGTTATCGCTCGCTGTCTCTCTCGCTTGCACTTTCGCTTTCGTTCACTCGCTCACTCGTTCGCTAACACATCCCAAACTGCGCTGTCGTCAAAAATAGAAATAAGGATCTAGATATAAGATTTTCTGTAAATGGGTGTAAATAACTGTGAATAGTGAGGATAAGATTTCATAAAATATGTAGACGGAAGGATTGGAAGAAATGGAAGTCATATAAGCCCTCAGGGGACACATTATGAATAAAGAAGAACTCAAAAAGATAAATATACATCGAGCAATAGAAATTTAACTTTTCAGTGCAAAAACGAATTTCCAACAAAATAGTCAAGTAGAGAAGCAAATAGTCGAATTTTCAACTGGAAAAGATGAATATGCAACGAAAAATGTAAAAATGGAATTTTCAGTAAGATATTTGAATTTTAAAACAAATAGTTGAATTTTCAACTCAAAAAGATAAATCTTCATCTCACAGTAGAAAAGTTAACTTTCTAGTGAAAAAAGCGAATTTCCAACAAAATAGCCAACTGGAGAAGGAAATAGTTGCATTTTCAACTTGAAAAGATATATTTTCAACCAAAAATGTAAAAATTACATTTTCAGTGAAAAAAAACCCAATTTTCAGTAAAAAACGAATACTTAAACAAATAGTTGAATTTTCAACTCAATAAGATGAATTTCCATTTAACAATAGAAAAGTTAGCTTTTTAGTGCAAAAACGAATTTCCAACAAAATAGTCAAATAGGGAAGCAAATAGTTGAATTTTCAACTTAAAAAGATAAATTTTTAGTAAAAAAAAGACGAATTTTCAAATAAAAACGAATTTATATCAAAATAAATAGAATTTCTACTAAAAAAAAAAAAATTTTGTACCAAAAATGGAAAAATTAAATTTTCAGTAAAACACGAATTTTTTTCAAAATATGATGAATTTTTAAACGAATAGTCAAATTTTCAACTCGAAAAGACAAACTTCCAACCAAAAATGGAAAAATTAAATTTGCAGTAAAAAAATGAATTTTTATCAAAATACACGAATTTTTAACTCAAAAAGATAAATTTTCATATGACAATATAAAAGTGCGCTTTTTAGTGAAAAAAGCGAATTTCCAACAAAATAGTCATATAGGGAAGCAAATAGTTGAATTTTCAAATAGAAAAGATAAACTTTCAACTACAAATTGGAAAATCAAATTTCTAGTAAAAAAAAAGCATTTTTTTACGTTCGGACTTTTATAAATTGGATCTAGTAGCTTCCTTCTAGAGGGTCAATCTGACCAAATTCATTTTTAATGCTTATCCTTTTTTTGTTATTGATTATTGTCAATTATCTACTTGTTTAATTCTTGTAAGTTCTATATTTGAACAAATTTCCTCTTCCGCTCTGTAACTTGATATGGGATGATAGGGATATTTAGATGAATATCATTCTAAATCAAATAAATAGAATAAACACAAAACAGACATGCTTATTAAAACAAATAATTTCATATAAATGGAATTATACTACATTACCAATTTTTCGTTGTAATCCTTAGTTTTCTATCCTATTGTACCATCCTCGATAGATGTGAGAAGAGAAAGAAAAATAGGAATATTACTGATCTGTCTTTCTCTATTTTATTAATCGAAGACGGGCACTTTTACTTTTCATATATTCCAACAATTTACTAATTCTTTTGTAATTAGAATACTTCAAATACTGTGCATTATTTGCTTTATTTCCGTTTTGAGTTTCGGAATTAAAGAAATTATCGTGCGATTCCTCGCGTTACTCTTTAACCTTTTCCACCTCTTTACTCACTCCTCTTACTCACTTCCTCTTAACTCACTTCAACTATTATTTTTTTAGCATGCGCACTATACAGATAATAGTGCGGGATTTCGCAAACTCCTTTTCGTCAATTTTTTACCACGTTATATGCACGTACCCGGACGTGCCCACGGCCAATTTCAAAATTATATTTTGATTGTAAAATTACTTTAAAATTCCCTGGCAGAGCTACAGTTGCCCCTAATATCGAATTCCGAGAGCTAACCCCTGGAGGTGGGAATTTATCAAGTGGTTTTACGTCCGACCCACCAAACGAATTGGAAAACAAAAGGAAACCCCGCGTACTTATCAGTTTTTGCTAAAGTTCTGATGTTAAATCGAGTGGCTCCTCAGGACCGCGGACGGGTGCCGTTGATCGCGGATCAATTAGAGAAGAGATTCTCTTCGGTACGAGAATCTCTCTTGACTATATGAAGTTCAATTTACTCATCACGATCGTTAGGTCGGATTTGGTTATTGGGTGGGGTGATTTTGTTTAGTAAGAATTCCGAAAGTAGAGCGACCGCAGATACTTTATTGAGAAGTAAAGCCGAATTGTTGATTTGTAACAATTTTTATTGTAAACTGGTCGCTCTGTGCCTATGCAAAAATATTCAAAATTTGCCGAGTATGAGGGCATTCCTTAATATTTGTTAATCATTTGCCTGCGAGGTGTGAGAGAATTTTAATTCTGAAATACTGTTTGGCAATTCGGAATTCCTCGTACTGGTCAAATTTAAGTAAGACTCACAATATTTGTCAATCTCTTGCTAGAGAGATGTAAAAGAATTGGTTCAACTCCGAAATGCTGTTGGGCAATTTAGAATTCCTACATAGCTTTGAAATTGTTTTACAGGAAGATGTTTGGTAATGTGGACCTCCTTCTGACCGTGATATGCACATTAAACTGTTTCTGTACCTTTATTTCTTAAGATTCTGTCCCTGATTTATATTTAATTTTGAAATTGACAGCGAGCGCGTGTACTCTGCAACGTGACGAGTATTGAAGTTAGTGTGTGGGTGCGACCCGTGCCCTTCTCTTTTCTCATTTGTCTGTCATTTCTCAATAGTTATGATTGTTAGTGAAGTTTCCTTTAAATTATCTTTTGATGTTTCCAAAATTTAGGCGGCTCCACCAAAATTTAATTTTGTGTAGGTGGGCACGTAACACCCACCCCGAAAAATTTGTTCATCGTCCCCGTTGGTTTAAATAATTTGAAGAATTTATCTTTATTTAAGACTAGAATTTGGCGTACGAAATTGTCTTTTTACTTGTCTTTTGTTGAAGGATATGAAAAGTAAATGTGCCCGTCTTCGATAAATAAAATAGAGAAAGATAGATCAATAATATTTCTCTTTTTCTTTCTCTTCTTACATCTATCGAGGATGGTAGAATAGTATAGAAAACTAAGAATTACAACGAAATATTAGTAATGCCTGTTTTGTGTATATTCTATTCATTTGATTTAGAATGATTTTCATCTAAATATCCCTAACATCCCATATCAAGTTACAGAGCAGAAGAGGAAATTTGTTCAAATATAGAACTTACAAGAATTAAACAAGTAGATTACGATCACATATAAAAATAGGATCTAAAGGATTTTCATAACTGGATTTTTAGTTGCAAGTGCTTCTAAATAACTTTCAATCACCAATATTTGGAATTTAAGTTACAGTTGTAATTTAAAGTGCTTGAACTGTTCGAGAACTTTCTAACAGTATAAGGTGATAGCATAAAATTCGTCATGAATATTCTTTTAATTGAAGTTTGCCACTCAAAATACAGTGTAGTTTATTTTCAGTTAGACGAGAATATAATATTTTATTATTTCAAATTGAAAATTTACCACCAAATATATTTTTAATTTGTATAACATGGACTTCTACGACTTTTATATCAATTAATTAATACACATGTGTATGAAGTTCTATAAACAGTCTCTTAATAGTATTTTCATATACCGACTACTTTTTATCGTCGGTGTGAAGCATGTAGGTTCCTGTGTTGCTGAAGTGGCTGATATGTCAACACCTCTAGGTTCTGGAGTCGTTGTTTGTATCGCTGGTTCTGCATACTCGGAATCTCGTACTAGATATCTGTGTCGCTGGCAGTGAGAGCACCATGAAAGTAAAATAACTGGTAATAGGGATCTACGCATAAGATAAGAAATTATTCCCAGGAGGGCCACGCTTAAACCAATATATGGTCCATGGATAAGCGTCTTTTCTTCTATTTTATTTTGTTGTTTCAGACTCATCTCGTTGAACTGCTGTTCCACCTCTTCAAGGGCTTTCTTGTTCCATTCGAATGATTCATTTTTGTTTCTGATGTTTTCAGAAGGATATACTACTGGGCCTTGAAACACATTGTATGGGTAATCTGACATCACGATTCCGGATATTTTTAACAAATTAAGCATTAATTTCAGTTCATACACTACTTCGGTTAATCCGCTTGTCTTCCTTAGGCTCTTTTGCACTGCTATTTCGAACACGGGTGAGTTGTTCATGCAAACATATTTGTTAATTGATTTTTTTTGCATGCTGCTTTTTCTTGATCATTTAGTAGAAGATAATTTCGCTGTGCATCCTCCATGGCAATGTGAGAATGCTCTGGGTGAACATATGCTCTACCCGATACATTTTCAGAGGCCGATTGAATGACTGGGATTGAATGTATCCGATACATTGAATACTCGGTTCTTCCGAGCAGTATGTCGAGCAGTATCCTTATTGACCTGTTTTTGCAGATGATGATTACTTCAGACAGCTGAGCGAGTGCTTCAAGGCTCACCTTGGGTCCTATAACTGGAAAATTCTGATTGCCAGCATGTTCTTGGACAACCCGGAAAACTGGTTCCAATTGATCCGATGTTAACGAATTTGGATGCAGTTCTCCTTTCCTGGCGGCGTGAATGACATCTAGAAGTTCGTCAGCTGACCTGCTGTAATCATCAATCCCTATTTCAATGGAGTGCAGCACTCTTTCCATCACCTGGGTGATATTTAAATTCGATATGAATTTCTCTGTAGTGTTTGTCTCATGCGATATTTGCGTGAGATGTTCTCGTATTTTTTCTTGGTCTTTTTTATTTTGTTGCGTTCACAGATTTATCTCGTCGAATTGTGTTCGGATAACATGTGTTTGTTTTCTCATCAGGTGCAAGATGTTTGCAGCTGCTCTATGGAGGTCTTCAATCTTCGACTCTATGTGCTGGCCGTCTTCGCATGTCGGGAGACCCGCTACAGGTCCAACGATGCCTTCGAAGAATCCTAGCATCGGCGTTGTTCATAGTTTCCGCATACTTAACGACAACGATGACGGATACTTTCTTTCAGCGTA
Source organism: Andricus grossulariae (assembly GCA_011634705.1). Classification (NCBI taxonomy): domain Eukaryota; kingdom Metazoa; phylum Arthropoda; class Insecta; order Hymenoptera; family Cynipidae; genus Andricus; species Andricus grossulariae. Next base: position 7,990 of record JAABKJ010007469.1, on the reverse strand, counting down.
ACGACTCAACTCCTTTATTTCTTGTTCAATTTTTTCCTGATATCTTTGAGCTTGTTCGACCTTCGCTTCCAGGTGGTATTCCTTAATAGCTGCTGAGCATTCATACCCTAAAAGCGGTCTGCAATATTTAGGCAGGGTAATCAAGTGTAGCTGGTAGGCTTTTAATGCCACATGCAGTTTCTCCACATATAGAAACTTTGCTATTCTCCAGTTGCTGGTGACTCGTCACATTGGTGACAAATAGTCATAATAGCTACCCGTGCTTGCTTGTAGGGGTGTGATTCTGTAGCTGTTGTCAGTAGTTGTTGATCGTCTGGACCAGGCCTTGAATTTAAAATTAAATTCAGTACTTCTTTTTGGTTTGCATAATTTTCTATAAAAAATCGCACTCTGTTAGGAAATTCTTCATCATCATACCCATCGCATGGATCCATGTCTTCCAGGTTCCAGGCGAGTGGAATTTTTGCTTGGAATTTCTTTCTGATGATAAACGTGGTTTTCAATGCCCTGCCGGGCGAGTTGATCGGCCATTTCGTTTCCCTGGATGCTCTGGTGATTGAGTACATGATTCCAGACCACTTAAATGGGAGCGAGTGCTTCTTCCAAGTCTCCGAATTCTGTTCGATTGTTAACTGGTTGATTGCTCTTAGTGTTCCAATCATTCTCTTTCCAGTAATGGATCCATTGGGTGGCACTATATATTACAAATTTAGAATCTGTATTGATGCAAAGTTTTCTTATCCATGCTTCATGTGCTTTGACAGCAGCTGTCGTTGCAGCTTCTATTTCAGCTACGTTGTTGGTCTCTCTACCGCGTACTGGCCGTGATACATTTAACGGGTCACCTTCGCCAAACAATTGTTCTATACCAGCATGGGGCTCTCCGTTCGCGTCATATACGCAGGCTGCATCTACATATACGTCCACATGGACTCTAGAGGTCGAATCACTGTACGGAGGAACACTTTTGGAAACTTTTGATTCTTCCGGTGATGGAGGTATTGGCTTCACCCCTGAAAATATGCTTCGCTCCTTTCTAAAAACCGATGGTTCAGAATCCTCTGTTGTTTCGTCGTCTGACGAATCTTCGTCTGACGATGTATCTTATTTATTTGTTAGAGGTGCTTTATTATGTTCCGTTCGTCTCAATAATCTTTTGCCTATGGTACTTTCTTCTAGATTAAGGATTTTTAATGCTTGCCGTGTCGGAATTGGCCTAAAAGAGGTTGTTTTTGAGATGGATGGTTTTTCCTTTGTCCCCGATTAACTTATAGCCTCAGTTTTGGACTTTGCATTTTTCTTTGTAGTTGGCCGTCTGATTTGGTTCCCATTTTTATTACCAAGAGATGTTTTCCCTTGAGTTTTATAGGAATTCTTTGGTGCGTCCCCCTTCTTTTCCTTGTCCTGACTCGCTGACGATTGGGTGATAGTATATTTCCTTGACTTTGATTTCACTTCTTGGGGTTTGGACTGAACAGTCTTTTCGTGTGAGGAGTGTTCGGAATCGCTTTGCTTGCTCGGCGCAGATTCTGCGTCGAGAATGGGGTTTCCTGAGAGAGCCTCGACTCCTCTATTGAGTTTACCTTTCTTGTACTCAAACTTATGCTGTTAATTTTTGAGTATGTATCTAAAAATTGTCGTACATTTCGGACCGTGTTAGGCTTCGGGAAATGCCTTATTGCTTTTATTTTCTCCAGGTTCGATCTTTACCCATCCTAACTTATTATGTGTCCTAGAAAGGTTACTTCGGTTCTTAGTAAGTCACATTTGTCGGGTTGTAATTTGAGATTTGCTTTACGAAGCCTTTCCAAAAGTCGCCGCATGCGTTTGTGATGTGTTTTCAAATCCTTCGAGTGAATAACGTTGTCGTCCAAATACACAAATGCCTCTGAGTTTGTTAGGCCCTTCAGGATGTCCTCCGTTAGACGCTGGAAAGTTTCAGGGGCGTTTTTTATGCCCATTGGAATTCGCTGGTATTCGAAATGCCCCATGGATCTGGAAAATGTTGTTTCTGCTGTCATCTGGGTGCGTCTCGACTTGCTGGTAACCGCTGACTAAATTCATTACTCAAAAATATTGATCCTGACATAGTTGATCTAAAATTTCGATTATGTTGGGTAACGGGTAAGTTTCCCCAATGACCTTTTCACTTAGGGCCCGATAATCTATTACTAATCGATATTTTTTTATACACGATGCATCTGCTTTCTTTGGAATAATCATCAGGGGTGAACTATACGGTTATTTTGATTCTACTATAATTCCTTATTTTTTGGTTTATCTAACGCTGTGAAAATTTGATTCATGGTCTCCTGCGGATGACGAAAAGCTCTTATATTTATAACTTTGTCATCGCTTGTTGGTATCCTATGTTGTGTAAGATCCGTCGTCGTGACTTTTTTTCCACTTAAATCGAATATGTCGGCATAACCTGTGACCCATTTAATTACTAGCTTTTGTTCCTGTGGAGATAGATGCGTGATTCTTAAATTTTTCTTCACTTGTTCTACTCTATTTCATTCAAAATGGTATTTTTCTAAGTCTTGATTATTCGAGGATTCTTCCAATTCTGAATCTAAAAATTTTTTTCCCGGGAGTGGATACACGTCAAATGGTATTATTTCTTGTGGTGTGAGTACCATTTCAATATCTCTATTTGTGGTGTTAATCGCGTAAATTCTGCAAATTCCTTTATGATCAGTGACTGCCGCCTCGCCCAGATATATGTCTTCAGGGGTTTTTATTCTAGGTAGATAACCTTCTTTTAAATCCTGGTTAATCACTTCTAATGACACCGGCTGCCTTGATAAAGCTTGTATTTTTAATATCTTAACGAAAGGTTTTATCTCAGGGGTAAGCATTTTTCTTGCTGCCCGTGATTCTTCGTCCATAAACGTAATCGGTTTTACGGGATTTGTTGCAGTTACAAGAGTATTATGCCAGAATGATATATCTACTTTCTCTTGTCTAAGAAATCCCCGACCTAGGATGCCATCTGAGGTGACCGGGATCACCTAAAAGATAAGCTTTCTGGTCAATAAATTCTATTGCTCTCACTTCAATTACAGGGTAATCTGGTCTTCGTTATCTTGTTCGTAGGATTCTTCTAAATCCTTCAAGAAATGTATCGACTTTTGACGCTCGTCGGTGATAGGGCTCGGAGCCGCGTCCTGCCGACGAGCCTGAGTGTAGTTTAAATGTCCAGGTCCTGGAGAGTTACTTTCAGAATTCGTATCTTTTTTTTCTTTCCGTGTCCACTTGTGTATCCACCTGCTTTTATTGTTTGCTGTGAAATGGTCACGGGAACCTGGTAAACTAGGTTTGGAACAGATACCGTATATTGAGATGGAACGGGTGAAGTGAGGAATTTGCTGAGCGAAATTTTGAGCAAATTGTTGAGCGAACTGTTGAGCGAATTGTTGAATATATTGCTGTTGGTACTCCTGTAAGTGAGGTGTTCGAGTAACGAATAGAGCCGTTGATTCCGATTGCGGATTTTTTTATGGATTGACAAGAAATTCCCTTTCTTCCTTCAACTTTTCTTTATGATAATTTGCTGATCCCGAAGCTTCGTTTACATCTTTTCAACTTTCCGAAATGTAATACGTGGTTGAAGTGAATCTTTCAGTTGCATTTTTACGTTCTTCAATATACAGGGCATGATCTAAAGCCTCTGATAGTGTTACCGGATTCCGGGTATCAACAAGTATCAATATTTCATCGGGTAGATCTCTTATAAATGCCTTTCGAGCGCATGCGACAATTAACTTCATCATAGTTTCACTTTCTCCTGCTGTGGGGAACATTTCCTGTATAGAATGCCTTGTCCTTGCTTTTCATTCTTAGATTAATAATTGCTTCAAAATACCATTGATAGTCCCTTTTCTAAGCAAAAAGTTTTTTTTAATGAGTCAAACGTTCATTGATATTTTAAAACTGTTCGCCTCTAACGCTTTCTCTTGCTCTACCTTTCAATTTGCTTAAGATGATGTTGAGAAAAGCACTTTTCATGTTTGCGCTTACGAAGACTGAGCTATTGGCTACATCTTGATGGAAGGTTCTCAAAGGAGGTTCTTTTCCATCGAAAACGAGTATGTGTGTAGTGTGCTTTTTCAAAGTAATTGCTTCGGCTATGGACCTCATGGCTAAACTAGTATCCAGATCTACAGCTGTTGTAACGTTTGCGGGAACACCAGTGATACTATCATAGATGTTCCGTCGATCGATGTTTTCATCCGCGTCGGTTGACTTCTTGTTTTCGTAAGGAGCTTTAATTCAGGAGACTACTATTATTCGAATGCTTGGAAATATTAACAATATACCAAGGAGATCACTTTACAGTAATACTATTAATCGTCAAGGTCCTCAAATGAGGCTATTATGTCTTCGAGACTTTCAGATTTGACAGCCGAGTTATCAATGCCTGAAATTAGTCTTTTGGTTGCACCCTTGTTTTATTCGACAGGTAAAAATTCTCCGGTCCGTATACAAAGGTCCCGGTCAATAGCTCGCTCGAATCTCTGCCTCACCTTTTTACCTGCCCTATGTTTTCTTTTATGTACACCTTTTTCTGGCTGCATTTATTATCTTCTCAAGTAAACTTTTATTAAATTAAATAAGAAGCGAATTACTTGTAGTAAGGGAGCTATTATGGCTTCGCAATTTTTCTTGTTGATGCACACCTATACAAGGACAGTAAAGTTAATAAAATTATGTTAATCTCGAGAGTAATTTTTTAAGACAAAGTGATAGCATATAAGTTAATATAAGTAGAATATTACTATTTAGGCAGTAAGTATTATTAAGATAGTATAAGTGGTTTTGTAACGTACTGTAAGGGAAGCGGAGGCCCTCAAATCCGTAAAAGGGAGAGAATAAATACATACATATATTTTCAGTATATAAAAAATGAATTTTCATAAAAATACATGCATTTTTAAACAAATATGTAAAAGTTTCAACCCGAAAATATACCTTTTCAACCAAAAATGTAAAAGTTGAATTTTCAGTAAAAAAACGAATTTTCATCAAAATACATGATTCTTTAAACAAATGATTGAATTTTCAGTGAAAACCCCGAAGTTTCATCAAAATAGTCAAATTGGTATGCAAATTGTTGAATTTTCAACTCAAAAGAATAAATTTTCAACCAAAAATGCGAAAGTTGAATTTTCTGTAAAAAATGAATTTTTATGAAAATACATGCATTTTTAAACAAATAGTTAAATTCTCAACCACGAGAGATTTCAGTTGAGTTTGAATCAGAAAGTTAATCTTCTGCCAAAGTTATTGAACGTTCGACCCAAAAAGACGAATTATCAACAAAGCAGTTGAATCTTGAAATACAAGACAAATAAATTACTGTTAAGAGTATTATGTTTGGGTGGTCAGAAAACAGTTATAAAATAAAAAATAAGCAATAAAAATGAAATATCACTTACCATACTATAAAATTCTTTTCAATTATCTTCACCCTTTCTGCACCCTTGCAGTTCGAAATTTAAAAAAAAATTTAATACACTGACTGAAGTAGAAATTAACCGTTATATATTTATAGTTAGATTTATACTTATAGTTCAAGAATTTATTTTAAGAGTTAAGTTAATTCACGAATTTCTCTATTTTCACGGAAAAATTCACTTTTCTCCAATCACACACTCTTTAACTAAATATGCGCTGTTCTTCAGACCTGCGATAACTAACACGGAAGAATTTCAACCCTTGATAGCTTCTCTAAAGATATTATGAGAGGTGCGTGTGGGCGTAGCAAAGAAGACGGGGGCTTGAGCGGCTGCCTTTCATTGGTCGAGCCACAGATCGTCCCTTTTCGGGCCTCAAAAGTTGTTCAGAAGTGGGGCAGTCAAGTCTTCAGGCTTAGGCTCTCTTATAGTATTAGTTATTGCGTGTCTGGAGAACGGTTCGCGGGTTTGATTTCCAAAGCAGGAAGCTAGGCAGGACGTGCTTTCTGAAAGCTTCACTTCTGTCCCTTGGTATAATACCCCACAGATACCCTACAGTTTATAATTAACCCTACAGTACAGTCGCTAATGACCCTGGCAGTTGATGCGACTATAAACATTCAACTAATAAAAAGAATCCACGATGTGAGACCTCCAAATGTTTACGGATTCATGTCTTCTTCAGTCAATTTATGACATTTTTTTTCATTTCGAAGGACAAGATTGCAGAAAGGGCGAAGATAATTGCAAAGAATTGTATCGTATGGCAAGTGACGTTTCATTTTAATTGCTTATTTTTAATTTTATTACTTGTTTTGCGGCCACCATCATATAATATTCTTGTCAGTAAATTATTTTGGTAGAGAATTTATTTTGTTCAGCTGAAAATCAAACTTTGTGTTTAAAAATTCACGTATTTTTATTGAAAAAATATTTTTCTACTAATAATTTAACTGTTCCATTTTTGGTTGAAAACGAATCTTTTCAAATTGAAAATTTAATTATTTGCTCGAAAATTGATGTAGTTTTATAAAAATTCGTGTTTTGTTACTGAAAATTTACTTTTTTTTTATATTTATGGTTGTAAGCTTATCTTTTAGAGTTGACAATTCACCTATTTGCTTGAAAATTAATTTATTTTGATGAAAATTTATTGTTTTTTTTTTTACTGAAAATTTAATTTTTCCATTTTTGGTGGAAATTTGATCTTTCTGAGCTGAAAATTTAACTATTTGTTTAAAAATTCATGTATTTTGCTGGAAATTCTTTTTTTTTTACTCAATATTTAACTTTTCTATTTTTTGTTGAAAATTTATTATTTTAAGCCGAAATTTAATGTATTTTGACCAAAATTCGATTTTTATTGAAAATTCGTGTTTTTTAAATAAAAATTACATTTTTGGTTGATTTATCTTTTCGAGTTGAAAATAGAAGAGGTTGGTGAAGAGGTTGGTGATAATTAGTGAGCTTGAGACTGTTTTGGGTAGGCTAAGAGGTTAGTTTGCTTGGTATGAGGAGCAGGGTGGGGAGACAAGTGCAGCTGAGTAGCGGTGACAGGGGAGGAAAGTTATAGAGAAGCACGGAATAAGGTACGGTAGCATGGTCGGGTAGCGCCGTGAAGATAGAATAAACGAAAGGTACGTATGGCGTTGCGGACAGAGGTTACTTCGAATCGGTTTGATGGATAACGGGGACAGCGATAGCAGAGAAGAAAGGGATTCAGACGAGGAAGTATTCTGTACGCAGAAACGTGAGACGGAAAAGGGAGGGCAGTACAGAAAAACGGTAGAAAGGGAGAGTTTGAGGGCGGAGAGTTTTGGCTCAGAAGAGCCATTCGTAAATAGGAAGAGGGATAGTGTGGAGAGCGAAAGTACTGAAGATAAAGTAAAAGCAGGATTCACCCAAAAAAATCCGAAAATGTACAAAACACGCCCGGGAAAAGACCATCATGGAGGGGGGGGGGAGACAATGTGAGAGACGAAGAAAAAGTTTAACCTGAAGGTCCAATAGAAAAAGACAGTTAGATGGCATGCTTAAAATGATAATAGAAGTAATAGAGACACATGAAGAAAAGCAGAAGAAAAGGGTAGAGGAAATAAGGAAAGATATTATGCAGGAAATGGCCGAACTTAGGAAAGAAATAAGGAAATGAGAAGCAGTTAGGGAAAAGCTAGTGAAAAGGCTGCAGATGCTGGAGCAGAGACTAGAAAAGAAGGAAGAGCCGAATAAAAATTTAGAGAAGCTGGAAGGTAGAATAAAAAAAATGGAAAGCTCAAAGCGTGAGTTTGAAGTTGGGGGGAGTGGGAATAAGGAGAAGAAAACGCTAAGAAAAATAGAACAAAGAATCGAAGAGAAAGATAGAGAAGAAGGAAAAAGAAATATAGTGATAGAGAGTCTAAGATTAAAGGGGAAAAAGCTGATGGAAGGACTAGAAGAAGTACTAAAAAGGATTGAGATGCTAAGGTAGAGATAGAGGAAGTGCGAAGTGTAGGAAGGGAAGAGCGAAGAGGGGAGAGAATGGTACTGGTGAA
>JAABKJ010007468.1:0-20943 GCA_011634705.1 Andricus grossulariae | reverse complement strand
CATGGTAGTGTCTTGATATAATAAAAAAATGAATATGTATTTGCTGAACAGGCAAAGTAAAATAAAAACATAATGTTCAAAGAATTGACATGTCTTCATTATAACCCAGTCTATAGGTTTAATATTCATTATTATCATTTCACTTGCGTTTAACAACTTTAAGTATGAAAATAGAGTATTATACACCAAGGGGCAAAAGTGGGACTTTTTCTACGAGTTTTTCTGCCAGTAAGAATCGCCAGTGAGCACGCAGGAGCCGCAGACGAGAACTGGAAAATTACTGAAGTCACAAAAAGTCGCCTTTCCCTTGTTACATACGATATTTGGCACAACAAATGCATGATTTTAGAAAATTTTTGTGACACAAGAATGATTTCTATTTACGTGAAAAAAGTTGCTTACTCTGACATACATGAAATTATGGTGGGTCTGTGAGACCCAAGGGTTTTCTATGAATCAGTCGAACAGTAACAGGAACACAATTTTTTTCAAACAAATTATTGCATACAAACAATTAAATATATAGACGTAGTAAATTTCATCTAGGTCCCAGAGACCCTCGTTTACGGCGGAAGGATTAATACAAGAACCTTGGACTCATAAGACTAAAGAAAGAGGCTTAAGTAACAAGAGCAGCTCAGTGATTTATGATGATTGTGTAGAAACACCTAAGGCAGCACTTTACGTCAGAGGCGAAATTACCCAGGTCTTTTTTCTAGAGACTTGGTCGAAATAAAGATCGTATACCATTGAGAAGGCAGGCGCCAGCCTGTGATGATTTGTTCATCGTACCTACCCTTTGGATTCGAGGAGCTATCACCACCCAAGGAGTGAAGAAATCTGGTGGACTACTGTTGCGATGAAGGTTGTGCATTGCGCATCAGATGCGGTGATTATGCATACTGTTGTACTTGGTGTGGTCAGGACACGAACAGCAGAGGTGACTTTTTATTAGATTACCTTTTAACTACTGATTTACCTTTATGTTGGACAAGTATTGGCGAAGTGTGCAAGGGATGGCATGTATCGCTGGTGCTCAAAAGTCATGCACAGGAAGCAGAACATACGCTTTTACTAAGAGAACATGCTGACAAGCCCCTCCATGGTAAATTCGACGGCATCATACGTAGAGAAGAACTCTCGATTGGTTTGTTCAACATGTTTCTCCAGTCTGCTGGAATCAGATCGGAAACTGAGGGATTTCTTTTTGACTGTCGAGACGGCGTTATAGACACTTTAGTTTAACGCAAGCACATGTGCCTGTAAGCGATATCAACTGACAAGTGTGCAAGAAAGAGCCTAAAACACTCAGACATGCTCTGAGTGGGTGTTCAAAGTATGTACGCTACGGATACATAGAGGGACACAATGCGGCTCTAAAAGTGTTATATTACCATCTTAGGCACTTCTGTGGTGTTGATCTATTTTCCGTCTTGTCATACGCCCAGGGGGAACTCAAGTCCGTTGTGGAGAATGATCAGTGTAAGATCTACTGGAATTTCTCGTTCTCCACCACTCAACATATCAGTGCTACAAAGCCTGATATTGTCCTCCAAGGTCTGAAGACCGAAATCATTTACGTGATTGAATTCTCGGCACCAGGCGATGGTAATATCACGGCAAAGGAGACAGAAAAACGGGCGAAATATCAAGCACTTCTTTTTCAGCTGAGCAGGCTGTACCAATGCTGAAAAGTTCATCTTGTAGTTCTTATAATAGGCTGTCTTGGTGGTATGAAAGCTTCATTTCTTAGCCAACTCAACAATATTCCGGCTTGCCAGCGTCAGGCTCATTCCATCACGAACCGGATGCAAAAGGCTATTCTTCTGGAATCACTTCATCTGGTGCGTTAACACTGTTTCTCATAACATTCGACAAAGATTGGTAGCTCCAAAAAAGTATTCAGAGATAAAATCTTCATCTCCAACTGTCCCGTTTGCCGCGTAAGGTCATCCGCGGCTAGAGACCTGACTCCAAGGAACAGTGTTGCACGATGTTATATCGCGGGAATTTTCCGCTCTTGCTTACCTTCTAGGACAGAATAAGCAGAAGTGGGTAACGTACACCTTCCAGTTGCGTCGTGATTGGTTGCTTTAAGAGTTTAAGGAAGCATAAACTTAGCTTCTGGAGCCTACAACTTCTGATAATAAGTGTCATACCTAAGCACCTGACGGACGACAACGCGTACGACTGACTACTGGTACTGAAATACCAGTCAATCTCAATAATTATTCCAGTCGCGGAATTCTACTGACTGAATCAGTAAAATTTCACGAACTTTCAGCGAAACACCTGTCGCAGTTCTAAATACTGAAATTTGACTGGAAATCAGTAGGATTTCACTGGTTCATTTAAGAAGGGTAAAAATTGAACTATTTGGCTGAAAATTCATGTATTATTTTTTTTTAAATCATCTTTTTTTCGGTTGCAGTTAATTGCTTTTTATTTGGGATTAAAATCTTTGATCGTGTAAACATCGACTGTTAAATTTTTTGTTGAAAAATATTACTGTCGAAGGGAAAATTCAACTCCTGTCTGATGGATTCGCCTCTTTGGCTCAAAAATTCAACAATATGGTAGAAAGTTTCGTAACTTGGTAAAAAATACAAATGATTTGTGGAAAATTAAATTTTTTTCTATTGAAAATTAATTTTTTTCCTGAATTGAACTATTCTATTTTTGTTCTCTATTGTTTCTTCCTAGTTTAAAAATTTAACTGTTTGTTTGAAATTTTATGCAACTTGGTGAAAAGTTGAGTTTTTTGGTAAAAAATTTACCTTCTTGTTTGAATAAAGTGTAAAAATTGATGTATTTTGTTAAAAATTCGTCCTATTTGTTGAAAAGGTACCTGTTATGGTAAAGAAGAAGATGTGGGAATCAAAAATTTTCATTTGAGCCTGCTTCGATTGACGTAAAGTATAGCGGGACTCAGTTGTAGTGTAGAAATATTTTTTTTCTGTAATAGTATATTGTGTATCAAGGGCGTAAAGAAGGCTATTTGGCGAGTGTGAATTTGCTGCCCGAGCAAAGCGAGGGCCGCAGTCACACGAGGGAAAATAGCTTTACGCCCTTGATACACACCTTACTTTTTGTCCCCCTCCTTGAAAACAAGCATGTGAAGCAGATAGAGGATGTTTGATGTACTTGACAATTTTCAATTAAAGGTGAAATCAATAAATAGCATACTTTGCAGAAGGGAGACTGTCGGGTATAGCAATACAATTTTTCAAATGAAAATATCAATTCCTCCATGTTCTCACTTGCGGAGTGCAGTGCATGTGTAGCGGGCGTAAAGTTCTATGTAGCGGAGTCAAGTTGCATGTAGCGGGCGTAAAGTTTTATGTTGGCCCGGCGGCAGAGTGTGCATGTGCGAGCCTCACTGGGCTTTCTTGTTAAAATTGAATACAGGGGAACACAAGCATATCGTGACAGTAACAAAAATTATTTGAATATCGCTTGCGCAATTTGGTGCTATAAGTTTAAATCTGTTTGTTATGAAGCTGCGGGGGCTGGAACGTCAGCAGCTACAGGACCGACATCCAGCACTGAGGCGCAGAAGATAGGTAGGGACTCACAGGACACCCCACCGAGGGTAGCTAAGACTTTGAAGAGGCACAAGTCGACCCAGCAGCCGACGAACAGAGAGTCGTCAGGAGCTGGACTGACGGTTGCTCAGAGGTGGTGGCCGATGCCAACCATCCGGACTCAATGCTTACTACGAAGCAGTACGAGCTCTCAAAACAGGCTACTTAAAAAGCGCTCAAAAGAGTGTCCCCAGATCAATGGCCGAAATTCATTACCTCCTTCTGCAGAAGAGGGGTCTACGTATTTCTGGTAGCCGACTTAGCGGCTAAAGCTTTGCTACTCACAGTAGTGGTCGAGAAAAAGCCGTGGGAAGGTACATCGCTTAAGGTGGGTGGGGTTGAGTTGCTCCAGAAGATGATGAGGGCCACGGCGTGGTTTCCGGATAAACCGGGAGACCATTCTAAGGTAATCCCGCAGCGAGAGGGTTTCAACCCCTCACTCAAGACAGCGTCCTGGCGAAACGGCAGGCAAAATAGGCCTTAGGAAGAGGACACAGTAGGAGGCACTAAACATTTCCTAGTTGTGCAGATTCCTGTGTTCCAGACGAGGTCTCTTGCGGCCCTCAGTAATAGGCACTTCTATTATTTTGGACAGGTTAGCTTTAAGGTTGCTGGTCAGGGACAGGAGGAGCCTGTTGGGTCACGGAAAGATCGGTACCAGACTCAAATGACTGCTCCTGGTCTTTTCATTACCCAAATTAACTTGAATTACAGCAAAGGCATGGCTGCGAGGCACACAGGTATCTCGCTAATCCAAGAACCTTGGTTAGTTCGGGATACCATAGGGGGATCAGGGGGTTTGGTCTTTTTTGTTACAGGAACCCAATAGCGGTCAAACCAAGGACCTGCATAGTGGTGAAGGGAGTGAACGCTGTCTCGCTACTTGAGCTATGTTCGAGAGACATGATGATGATAGCCACGGATCTCAAAGGAATTGGAAGGCAGTTCTGGGATAGCTTACTTTCATTATGACAGTGATACCAACCCTTCACTGGGGATACGTACACTAGTGGAATATTGCAAAGTAAGTGGTATTCCTCTACTGCTGGAATGCGATGCATTGTACCCGCTGGCCCCAAATGGGCCAGAAATCCAATAAGAACGTACTGGGGTCAGTTTTCCACGGAGCTAAGATGTGTTCTTCCAGAGGACGCTATTCTCGGCATTCTGACATTGCCTGGCGAGGTTTACTCAAAGTCACAATTTTTTGGGCTTCTCAAGGTTTGGAGAAGTGGAGGCGGCACCTCAAAAGGTAACCTAAGTCTCCTGCGGCCTAACCGGGCCCAAAACAGCTGCTAGCCAACGAGATTGTCACTCCTGCCAGTCTCAGGTGGGCCCTGAAGTCCTTCAGTCCGAACAAGTCTCCTGGCCCAGATGGCATATATCCAGTCCTCTTACAGAGGGCTAGAGAGACCATTATAGGGGCGCTAGTGGGATTTGCTAGGGCAAGTATGACTTATGGTTAGATATATCCACGATAAGGTCTTGTCAAGGAGGCCACTTCACAAAGAGAAACACGCCTAAAGGGCTGGTTACTCGATGGAGACAGCCCTAAGCTGAGCAGTAAGCTTATTTGAAGGACAACTGGAGGAGAAAGGCCTTGCGATTGGAACCTTCATGAAAATCAAAGGAGCCTTCAACAATACCTCTGGAGAGGTGTTCAGGGCATCCATGATCACACATGGTGTGCCTACTGCAGTTGTGAAATGGACGTGACACACGTTGGCCAACAGGAATCTAACTACGACTAAGGTTGATACTATTTTATGTGGGACCGTTGATTCGGAATGTCCGCAGGAAGGAGTTTCATCACCCTTGCTATGTTGCCTAGTAGTGGATGAATTGCTTCATCCACTCTCGAGTCAGGGTCACCACGTCATAGGTTATGCGGACGATCTACTGGGTATCGCGCGCGGCCAGCATCTGGATGTGCTCCTCGAAGTAATGCAGCAAGCACTGATGAGAGTGGAATCATGGTGTGAGAAAACTGGACTGTCGGTCAATCCGAGTAAGACAGACGCGGCTATTTTCACCAGAAGGTATAAGTGGGGAACCACAAGTACACTGAGAGGTGGAGGACAACAACTGAACATCAAAAAACGAGATAAGTATCTAGGAGTAATTCTACATAAGAAGCTGTCATGGAACGAGTACCTGGAAAATAAGTGCAAGAAGCTAGTAGCGACTCTATGGCTCTGTAGCAGACCCACAGAAAAAAACTGTGGCTTGAAACCGGAGACACTCATGTAGATCTACACAGCGATATTGCGACTCAGGCCAGCCTATGCGGCAGTAGTCTGGTGGAGTAGGGTCAAGCTGTCCACTGTGAAGTGTTAACTGGAAAGGACCAGGGAACGGGTTTTGAGAGGCATTACTGGCGCCTTGAAGTCGACACCCACGATGACACTCAGGGCACTAATAGGTTTGGAGCTCCTGCATCTCACCATCAAGGCCGTGGCTACCAAGGCGGCCTGGATACTATATTTGGTAAATAACAGAAGGATTTGGACAGCAGTGAAGATCCCATTCGACATCGCGGAAGGTCGACCCTGGACATGCCCAGGGACAAAATGGCCACTCGCTACCTTTTCGACAAGAAGTATCGAGTTAGCCTATCTACGAAGGAGGAATGGGTTAACGGCGACGTACAACTGTCCAGTAATGGAAACAACTGTTTTGAAGATGGCTACAGAAAAGAGGAGAATGCAGGAGCCGGTGTATATTGTAGAAGGAATAGAATGGGCATCACAATCGAGATGGAGTCCTACGCCACAATTTTACAATCTTAGATTATGGCCATACTCCAGTGCTTCTACAAGACAAACGACCACGTCGCTATTAGCAGCAAGAAGAAATTTTACTGGACTCCAGCCAGTTGTAGGTATTTCCAGTGGGTCAGTTACTGAAGAAGTTAACAGTTTTCTGACTGAGGAACATCAGAATGAGTGGGATTTGGTCTCTGATTGCAGACAGGCCAAAAGACTCTTATGCTCAAAGCAGAAAGGTCCCCTCTGTCGTCTGTGCGAAAAGCATAATGAGACAGCTACTCACATCCTTTGTCACTTCTCTGCGATTGCGGGGAAACGTCTAACACTCACAGGCACTTACCGCATCAGTGAGTCAGAGATATCAGTCAACAGCGTGGCTGCAGGTCTTTCCCTATGGAGAGGGCTTTGGGGTCACGTTTAGGTTCACAAGGGGACGCAACGGGATGGCCTAAGCGTCAGGGGCTGTCACGGTTTCAAACCAACTAATAATGATATTGGACTCAGAAAAATAATTATTGTACAGGAATTTTTCAAAACTTACTATCAATTCACAGTTAGCTATGTTAGCTACATTTTGGTACACCTTTATTATATACTTCAATGAAATTTGAATAGGTGCTCAGTTAATGTATCTGGTTCGAATAATGGAGAATTTTTTCAACTATTAATATTATTCAAATAATTTAACTTTTCTACTTAAAATCCTAACCGTCACTCGACTTCCGCCCGGGAAACAGTGATTAGTTATACGTCCATGTCGTTCTCACCAAGATGTCGAGATAACAATGGATTACTTCACTCATTGACAAAACATAATTGAAATATAGAATCGTATTTTTGTTCCAGACAGCTTCGCACTTTATGACATGGATATTCTATTTTCTTAAATTTATGATTTTTTTTTATAAATTGAAGAACAATTTATGTCAACCTTCAGATTGTCGCAATCAATCAAACTTAAAAACTATCTTAAAAGTGCAAACATTTTAGATTGGTCATGCAAAGAAACGTTTTTTTTTAAGACATCATTTTGACGCATCTTCGGAATTTCAATGTTCGACATTCTTTGTGATAAATTTCTTTAGTTTAATGATGCCTTTATATGGAACCAATTTGCATAATTTTTTGTTCAAATCCTGTAAGGCACACAACTTTTTTCCGTACATCTTTCGGAACTGTTTCAGATGCGCTCAAATGCACATACATTAAAAAAATTCCCATTCCTATAGAATTCTCAAATTTTCATGCATTTCCAATGAATGAGAAAATAGATTATTGGATACAATAGATAAATTAAATTTAATGTAGAACGCAACTTATTGCAAGTAACATAAAATGTACCTGTGCCTTGAGCAATGCTGCCAGGAGGTCAGAATAGAATTCTTAAGCTTTTTTGCAGAAATTTTTCAATTTTTTCGTGGAATTTCTTCAGAACCTTAACTCGCAAAAATAATTGAATATCTACACATGAGTTGACTACCCTGTTAGTTATAATTACCATGTGATCACGTATTTCATTGTGAATTTGAAGTTAATATTCCGTGCGTGTTCATTCCGCGTAGGAGCGAACGTACTTCGTGTTGTTTGTCCAAAAATTCAATTTATTTATCACCTTGGGTTTGATTGTCCAGGTTTTTTCAATTGCGCCTTCACGAGCCCAATAGTCTGCTTTGGCCTTTTTTACTACCTTATGAACATGTAGTTTCCACGTTAGTTTGAAGTCAAAATTGGCTCCTGAATACTTAGTTGATGTGGAGAACTCACGAGATTGGTTAGTTCCCTGCGTCTCGCAAAAACCAACAATTCAGTTCTATCTGGGTGAACAAGCAGGTCATGCACTAGTTCACAATAATTTTAAGATTATTTTGCATAAGTTTGACTTAAGTTCCCACATGTTTTCCTGTTACCGGCATAACAAGGTCACCTACGTACCCTAGGGTATAAAAACTTGATGGATTTAGCCTGCGAATCAAATCATAAATGACGAGCGTCCACAGGGTGAAGGATAAAACTCCTTCTTGCGGACAACAGCTTTTCACATTTGCTGTCAATTTTCAACCGTGGAGCGAAGACTAAACAATCATGTTGCATAGCATAGAGCACATCCACCTATTAACCCTATCCATGCTGCTTTTCGAATGCGAAAGATAATGCATTAAGTGCGTCAATGATGAATTTGCCTTTCTGTGAGAAAAAAATTGACTAAATTCACTAATGTCTTCAACCTGAAATCAGTTAGGCTAATTGGTCTGAATGATTCCACATGATAGTACAAAGCTCTCCCCGGCTTTGGTATGAAGATCGCTTTGACCTTCTTCCATGCCACTGTAGTATATTTCATAGCTACGCATGCTTGAAAAGTTTACACAGTGGTTCCGACAGAGCATGAAAACCTTCTTGAATCAGCGCTACGAATATACCACCTTCCCTAGCGGCCCTAAATGGGTCGAAACGCCGGACGACCTATATCATTTTTCATTGTGTTCATCCTCATTAGCCCTATGTGCTGGGACGTCAAAGGAGTTTGCACTAACAGTCCGTCCCTTCATTAGGTACCCAGGTTCGGAAACAAGGAAGTGCGTCTGCATAAGGTATTTGAGGATTTCGCAAACCGTTTCTTTCATGTCACCTGTTGGCAAAAGCAATGCCCACAGTTGACATAGAGAGGTTTTCTTCAAAGTTTTCTGGAGTTTCGCAGTATCAGGTAAATTTTGAAAGCTCTGACAAGGCTCCTTCCATGAGTTTCTTTGAGCCGATTGTATTTCGTGAATATGAATTGCTATGCTAACATTATACAAATCCTACATTCTTTTTTCGAGGCCCAAAGTCTCTCATTCTACTAAGAAGCATCCTTGCAATTTATTTTATCATCCTAAGATTACTTTTCAATGACTCTACAAGATCTTCCTTATAGATATTCTAGTCAGCCGCTCTGGAATTCCTATACCTAACCGGATCAGATTCGTCATCTGTCAGTGAATGCCTCAGCGATACGTGCCAGTCCCTAAATGCTTTGCTAATGGATATAGAACACAAGGTCAGGTCAATAACTTCATGACATCTACTTCTCACAAAGGTTAATGCATTTTTGCGATTCAATATGGTTAAATTGACAGTTAAAAGGTAATTTAAAAGGCAATCACCCCTGTGTTTCGTGTTCTTACTGTTCCATATTGTATAATGCGCAATCGCATCACATCCAATAATCATTAGCCACTCTTTCGAACTACAGTACTTCACCCACCGTCTCAATTCCTCTCATGGCAGAGGGTCTAGAAAATCGAATGGCAGGTACGCTGAGCAAATTACCACGAGCTGACGTTTTCCTCCCCTTTGATGCTTGATTTTAATCGCTACGAGATCTTTAGTACAGAACCTAGGCAAGCAAATATAATCGATACCTCTCCTGACGTATAAAGAAAAAGCTATATGTTACACTACAATAGTCCTGCCTAAGTTGGCCAAACAAGATTTACAGTGGTGAAGAATAATTAGAATGAACTTCAAAACCAAGGATTTTACGCTGTTCATTTAAAAATCAGCGTCATTTATTGGTTATTCCGAGGGCAGCTGCTTTTCCACTATCCTGGCGGGCTCTTTCGGTTTAGAAAGCATTCTCATCTGGATCCTTGTTAATTTCAGATACGGTTTACAGTTGACCTTCTTGATGCTTGGAAGCACTGAAGGGTCCGCACCTTATACCAACTGCATTACATTGGCGTTTTTTTAGCATCCATGATGGTCCGCTCCTTCAATTTTAACATTGTGTTTTTGACTGTCAATCTTTCGAGGATGGTTCATGGTTTTTTGGAAGTTCCAGGTATGCATGCCATAAACTTGGCAGGCTTGGGAAGGTCCTTAGAATCAATGGCTTTGATTCTTGCATCTTTCTATAGTGTCAAACCACCTACGGCCTCGATAAACCACGTCCTAGACATCATATCTGAGGAGATAACGGTAAGTAAGTTATTTTGAACACGTCAGTCCCCAAACCTCGATATAATATCACAAGGTTTACCTTGGCGATTCTTACCTCGGGGGCACTGATTGCTGCTGTTTCATTCAAATTCGATTCATTCAAAAATACTTTTTATTGGTACAGAAGCTATCCAAAAATTAAGTTTAGCGGTTCTCAATGCATCGACATTTCTTTCATGTAGTTAGTAACAAATAAGGGGAAAAAAGTGTTAGGAGATAACTAGAAAGTGAACTGATTTAAGGCCTCTAACGGAAAATCAGTAAGTAGCGTTTCCTGATTTTCCGAAAAGCATTCGAATGTGTGGTGCTCGTATAAAAGAATTTCGAAGTCTTAATTTACAGCCATACAGAGTTGTGGAAGAGCCCGGTATTAATGTCGAGAAAGAGATAAAAGAAAACCCAGAGTTCTTCTTGCCAATAAGAAATGAAAAAGAAGGATGCAATGATGAAAATCACTTAGCGGGTCTCGAAGTCCTGAATCAAATAGAACAAAAATTAGAGCAGAAGATCACTGCTTATTCAGAAAAGATTAATCTATTCACTGCTGCATTTTAATTCCGAAATCGCAGAAAAATCATGCGAGAATTCTGTGCATCTGAAAGTAAAGCCAGAAAAAAAGAGACTTAGTTGCCAAAAGTGGAGTCTTGACTTTTCTGGTAGCCAAGCTAGGACAAAAATTGGCAGAAGAAACTGAAAATTTGGTAAGGAACTTCTACGAAGATGACAAGACTAGTCGACTGATGAAAGAAGGAAAAGAACTGAAGCATTTAAGCATGTCAATCCTGGCCGCGAGCGAAACTTCATTTTCCGTCTTCGGAACTAAATTTTTTCTCTTCAAGCCGAACTCAAGGACACCGACAACTAAAGACTCCCAAGACCTCCAATGGTCATGAATAATCAGCTTTAAATTGTACAAAATGTTTATATGATTCATCTTCATGGTATTCATTGTTTATATATCATCAATTTTATTTAACTAAAATAATGATGTTCTTTGGATGGCAAATCTGAAAATTGGCCAATCATTTATTGCAAAATTATAAGATTTATCGGTATAGTCAAATCGTCAAACCAGAATTTTAAACAGAATTGGCTGCGTCACGACCTCTACCGAACACCGAGCACACCCGACAGCCGAAAGGCATTTTTGGAGCGACTGACGTTAGGTTTCACGTTTGCCCTGTTACACAACATTTTTAATTAATTTAAACCGCTTGTTGATACTTCAAACATGTGTGCGGGTGAGTGAAATGTGGAGAACATATTGGAGAGTGGCTTGAGTGGTTTTCGTTCTGATTTTGAACGTCAAATTTGATACTTCTGAAGGGATTAAGGACACAGACGTCACATATTAATCAGTGTTTATTCTCAACATTTTTGACCGAAAACATACTTAAAATTTCGTCATTCGTTAATGAACAAACAAGGCTTGCAATATTTGTGACACGCATTTATATTGTTTCCTAAATTTTCCCGCGTAAAAATGTTTCAATTCAGTGCAGTGACGCCGTTTTCTTAGCCTCTTGTGCTCAAAGTAATCTGTTGTCAAAGTTTTCATGCATATGGAATTATGTCTAAGGCATCCTGTATTCAGAAATAATAAATGTGCTTCAGGATACATGAAGTTGACCCTCTAATATGATTAAGGTAACACTTCGAGATAATCAAGCTGAAATTCGTGAGATAATCAGGTTTAAACTTCAGGATGGTCAACTTTACACTGAGATGGTGAAGCTGAATATCAAAGTTTGACACACCGAGGATGGTACGCCACACCATCTAGGGGACTGTCCCATATTTAAAACTCAAATATAGTCAGTCTGACACTCTAGATGTTTAGGCCGACTAGCCATTTTTCTCTGTGCAGGCCTTGAAAACTTCACCCCCTCTAATTCGAAGGAGGATGCTAAGTAAAGTCTATAACTTAGTGGGTAAACTACTATGGTATAGGCAAACAAACTCGGAAAATTTGAAGACAATCGGAAGACATGACTTTCAATGTTGGGGCAGTTTAGAAATAATGCCTCAAGTGACCCCTCCATAAACGTATGCTTGAATCTATAACTAGAGCCTTGACACCGTGGGCGGTAGTAAAAAGAATGGAATAATTTCCAAACATCTTACCAAGTCCCTCTCTAATTGTATCATATTCCTGAAGTATTTCTCAATTTCACCAGACTCTTCTGTGAACGATTTCTAGGTGTCAATGTGAAAATTGTGAACGGAAGAGAGGTTACTAGCTCTTCTTATGATCGGCCTATGGAGCGCATTAAAACGGTGTGTAGTCCCAGCCTGCTCTCCGATGCCTTCCTTCGTACATTTTTTTATACAGATTGAGCTTATAACCAAGAAACGCAATTTTATTATGTGCAGAATATAATGGGTAGAGTGTATATGATATAATATGTTCAGGCACATGAGTAATAAGCTTTGCTTGATTCGCCATTGTGAGATAAAGAAGTTATATGCTCGGTTTGTACCCCTTGGCGACGAAAATATACTGGTACTTGAAGTTGATTACCTGTTGCATAAATGCCTACATCTGAACCCGTTGATCACGTGCGATGTGTGAAATAATCAGGCTATTCACGAATCAATTTTTCTCTGCATATAGCGAAACTATTTTGCATGCTTTTCTCAATAAACACTAAGGTGAAACGTTGTCATAGACGACACATGTCAAGGTCACGAAGAGAGGCAGACGAGTGGCAATGGTCAATGACTTGACAACCGATCAAGGATGCCGGGGTGAGTAACTGTACGCTATGTTATGGCATAGTCACGAAATGTGGCTTCCGCACTATGTATAGTGAATTCGATGAATATAGAGAATTGACCGAATACAAAGGATTTTCTGAATATAGCATGTAGAGAATTATCCGGATATAGCGAGTTTTCCGACTATGTAGAATATCTAAGACAATTCGCGTCAAGGTCGAGGGGAATGGGGGGAGGATAGGGGGAAATCGGGTCTCTACCGTTCCAGGTTGAGGGGTTTGGGGGAAGGTGAGAGGATGTCTGTCTCTCCAAAGTGATAGCTTTGCTACTAGCGGCTTCTGCAATATAATTTTACTGATAGTGAAACATTTCTAAGAATACTCATTACAATCTTATCAGAATTCCTCTCAAGTGAGTCTCTTTTATTTTAAGAAAATGAAGAAGGCGATTGGTGTTCTTTGTTCAACTTTACTGATTTTTACTTATCATATTGGTAATTATAATAATATCTATCATTCAATTCAATAAAACGCCTGAAAGTTTGATAGGAGAATCAACCTTAAACTTCAATCTTGCCATTTTATTACCAAACTTTTCATCGATTACAAAATAATATATAAAATGGATATTAAAAGTCGCAGGTTAGATAAGTTTTGAGTAAAAAAAATTGGTTATTCTATTTATATGAGAACATCTTGTTTGATATTGGGAATAATACAGTAGTGTATTCGATATGTTTGTTCGTATCTTCGAGACGCATACAAGGACATATTGACGACCCCTCCATGAATCACGGTGTGGTTGAGAGGGGTTTTGGATTTTTTCTGGCATTTCAAATTTTTCTGTTGGAAATGCTGCGCTGACTTCCTACAAATATTTTAAGCACAAAATTAACATCTTCAATCGGTCCCCTTTCAAGATGTGGCCCTTTTTCTGCAATTTTTGCAAGTCTTACAATGAAGAGCCTTGTGAAAGTGTGTCAAACTGCCCTTCTTTTCACGTTTTCTCAGAATAACTTATTTCAATCACAAAACTCAATGCTTCCTTTGAGCTCTTTCCTAGGTAAGCCCCCTCATCGAAAAATTTTTCCGAATGGCACTGGAAAATTACACTGGATGGAAAAATGCTGGAGCAATAAAGGAAGCTGCAAAAGATTTCATAAAATGTATTCATGAATCAATGCGCAAAGGTCATCCAAATAAACTTATACTGGATATTATCATCCCTCCAGAATTACAATTATCAACTGGAGTTCTGAATATCCCATCTAATGATATCAACAAAGAATTTAATGAGGTTGCCTTGCATTGGTCTAAAGCTTGTAATGTTGAGCAGCAAATTATTCACGGCGCACAGTGGGCTGGATTACATAAAAAATCGGCAAAACCCCAAAAATGAATTCTTAAATTTACGACTTCTATGTATTAGATTTCATACTTGAAAATACTAAGCTGCATATAAATTGCAGATGGAACCAAGACAAACTGAGATGTCTAGAGGTTAAGCACTGGTAGATTTTGTAGATGCAAACTTAAAAAAACAACAATATAAGGACATCAGAAGCTCTTTGAGAAAAAAAATCTTTCGTCTTTATCCATCGTACGAAAACGTTGCTGCTACTAAAAATCGCTGTTACACTTAAGATACAACGAAAAATGAGACTTTAGCCGAAGTAAAAATGCAGTCTTTATTATATCACACTTCCGATAGAATTCTGAAAGTTCAAATAGACGTGATTGACTCTTTGTACCCTGATGTATCAAAAAATATAAGATTCATTTGTAAATGGGGTTGAGATGAAAGTTTTAGGCAAAGCGAATACAAACACAAGTTCACGAACGAGAAATGTTCCGATGCAAGTGGTTTTTTAACGTCTTTGGTTCCATTGCAAATGTTAGGTTCGGATAATGTACACAAATAACAAGTAATTTAGAAAAATCTTAGGCCCTTATCACCGCGTCATTATCGCTCTATTAGAATTCAGTTTCTGAAAGAAACTGTGTTGTTAACGGTCCAAGAACGAGAGCGCGTTGATAATCAGATCGAGTCTCTCATGCCCTTTACGACCATTATTGACGGGAAGGAAGCTACAGTTTATTTTGAATTTCATTTCACTATGACTGACTATCAAGTTTGCAGCTCTGTGACATACACAAACTCAGCAATGCGTTGCTACACATGCAATTTCACATCATCGAAATTTAATGACCTGAAGCTGATGAAAACCATAGACGCAGACAAAACTCGACTCAACCTTGGATTACCAGCGTTACATGCATGGATCAATTGTTTTCAGTGCTTCTTGCACATCGGCTACAAAATCGGTGTTCACAAATCGCAAGCTCGAAAAAATGAAGAAAAAGCAGAAGTTGCTGAGCAGAAACGAATCATCCAAGCCACATTCAAGAAAGATCTGCATCTCTTTGTTGATAAACCAAAACAAAGGTTTGGTAGCAGCAATGACGAAAACACTGCAGTTGCAGCCAAATTTTGAGTGTAGAGGAGAATATTATGAAAAGATTCTACATAATATTGCAAGTTCTAGCAAGTGGGTTTGCTGTAAATGTGACTGCGCTCGAACAATATTATCTTCAAACCGCTGAAATTTTTGTGAATCTGTATTTTTGGTATTGCATGCCGACTACGGTTCACAAGATTTTGATTCACGTTGCTTTAATAATTGAATGGTCCCCACTTCCTATTGTACGAATTTGAGAAGACGCCCAAAAAGCCCGTAACAAAGACATTAAAAATTTTGCAAATCTTTTGCTCGAAAACACTTAGGAACAGCGACCATGCAAGACATTTTTAATCGACTCCTCTTAACTTTAGATCCGTACATATCAAGCATGGACATGAAGAATTCGAAAAAAGGGAAAACTTTATCACCAGAAGCCTTGAAACTGTTGATCTGTAGTGATAGTTTTCGCGAGAAGTATGGTTTAAATGAATCGATGGAATCTTCTACTGAAGATAGTCCGCCGCTTTATTTTGAATTTTGTTTCGAGATTATGAGCTTGAAATGTTTGTGGAAAGTCCATAAATACCGATTAAGCAACTGAAAAATATATTGTTTATCTTTTTTATAGGGGCAAAACTTTTGTAATATTGGAAGAACAACAGTACTGTATATAATGAAATTGGTTGTATTTTTCAGTTGATTCCAATGATTTATTGAGGGTCCTTCGATAACGTTTCATGGTCTATCGATAGCAATTTATTATATCCGAAAAAAAAAATTTCCTTGTTTTACGTAGGATTATAAGATATAAACATCAACTTGATGAAGTGTTGGTTTTCTTTCTTAGTAATAGTAAATCTCCCTCTATGATGAAACTTATTTGATGCCTCTCAGGAAGCAAGGTGCTCATAATGTAAGCACAAACACATCTATCCATAGTGAATACTCCTATAGTAGTTCTGCTTGCGGACCTTGACGCGGTCTGATTTTTATTCTATTTCCCTTTAATGTACGGATTGAGTCTTTTTTGTTGTAAAATAGAAACTATGATTTATTGAAGGCCAAGTATAAACGTCTAGGAAAAAGGGTGTGGCTTGTGTCCGGACGTACAGGCACTACCCATATTAAATCAAATGAATAATCAATACAATGATTAATAAGATTCATACTTCCTTCTTTCAGAATTAGCTTTCCTGCATAAAGACGACGCAGTTCATCCTGCACCTATTCAACTTAATGTTCACCATTTTGGAAGTTTAAGCGCTCAAGGTCAGCCCCGACGCTTACCAGCAGGCGTGTATAAAGTAGCAGAAGAGAATGGTTTTATCTTTGGAGTAATCAGGTGGGAGAATATTTTGTTCCCATTGATGGCTCCTAGACCGGATCTTCATGATAACTATGGAAGAGTTAAAGTACGAATAGATGGCGACATAGCCAACGTGACTTTTCCAATATTAGATAATGATCCTCTGAATCATCATTTGTGTCGCGTCTTTAGGTCAACAAACATTCGCTTTGTCGATATTCTGGAATAATTCAAACACAGTCAAGTAAAAAAGGTTTTTCTGTTTAGGAAGGAGGATGTTTACCCTCAACATTTAGATATTTCTGTTTAGATTACATGGATATCAAAGATATGCAACGCAGAACGTTCTTACCTCGAACAATTTTTTCGAAAAGAAAAAGCACTTTCGTCAACAATTTTAATCTATCCAAACAATTTACAGCATTATGATTAATATTTGTAAACAAATTATTGATAGTCATCATTCGTGCACAAGTTCATACACGACCCGATTCTACTCACTCAAAGCTATTTAATTCAAAGCTACTTATAATTATGTGAATTTTTACGTAGCAGATTCTCTGTTTTGAACGGAATTAATTTTGAATACGTTAGCAAAATTCCTTTCATGTGATACGTCACCAACAAACAATAATGTTCTATTGCTGATAATATGAATTATATTGTTGTTAATGTTTCTTGATCATCATTTCTATTTACCAATAGTGCCAAAGAATAGTTTAAGAAGTTAGAAAATACTTTAATTTTGTGAGTAAATATACGAAAAGATTGTGACAAGCAATAATAAACTGTTTAGACAATTATTTTGTCAATCTCAATTTATTATTAACTTATTATACCTGACATGTCGAAAAAAAGTTGAAGAATGTAAAGAAATCAAAAGTATTTTCAAAGGCAATGCCTTTCTTTTCAAAAATAATTTCAGAAATACTCGATATCTCAGTCTTAACTAACAGTGTTTTCGAAACACTATTAGAGGTTTTCTGGGAGTTCAATTCAAAAAGTAATTATTAATTTGTATCCTTTAATGAATTATACAAATTAGCACCTACAATTCAAAACAACTAATATTAACGATTCTTTCGAAAATTTACAAAATCATTATTTTACCCCGTGAGAAACACATATGAAACTTTATGGACTTTGACCCAACACTGACTAATATCAATTGATTTTGAAATAAAAAATGAGTTTTTATCTTTTTAACAGCCTCAAGAATCTGGGAATAATGCCACGAAGATCATGTGCGAGTCAGATATTTAGCTTGAGACAAATCACAGAAAAAGGTTTGAGTTTAAACAAGAATTTTGTTGATCTGGGAAAAGCGTTTGATAAGGTAGATACAAGTAAATTTTTGGAAAGTCCTGAATAAAAAAGGAGTCAATGCCGGCAGCAAGACGAGATTGAGAGTAAATGTTTAACGAATTAATCGGGGTTCTAGCCCTGAAATAATGAAAGAAGTTGTGGATCTCAGGACAGTGCAGGTGCGTTGGTTAGCGCACACAGATGATAAGGTTACTATGGAAGAGTCAACCAAAGATTTATATATCAGATAAATCTAAAATGGCGATATATAGGGTGGACCATTTTATTCCATTATGGAAAATAACTCAGAATTTTGGTTGAAAATAGAAAAATGCTTCAGAAAAAAGTGGAAGGGGCAGAGGGGATTACCTACTGGTACCAACGACCTTCAATTCGATTCTTCCAATCTGAATTCCGAGCGATTACTCATTGTTTGAACATCATCGCGAAGTTGACCTTCATTCGAACTTGCCATGACCTTCATAAAAATATCACGTTGAACGTAAAATGTTCCGCTCTCTTTAAATGTGGGGTCGAAGGTACGTGTTCCCTTTTAAAAAAATTACTTTGACCTTCAAATAACCTTTAAAGTCGAATTGAAGGTCAAGGCCTATAGTACCAGTAGTTGACCCTCTTTGCTTCTGCAACTTTTGTCTGAAAAATTTTTCTATATCGAACCAAAATTCTGATCTATTTCGCATAATAGAATAAAATGGTCCATCCTGTAAAATTATATATGTATTCCTACTGTACAAGAAAAAGATAAGAGTAAAATCAATGTATCAATGCACTAGTTGGTAAGCGTGAAAAAAATTCGTTGAGATTTTTTGGGCACGTTGATAGAATAAAAGATGAATGACTGACAAAACAAGTATATTGAAGTAAGCTAAATGACAGCGAACCCAGAAGCATACCCAGGAAAAAATTGTTTGGATATGTTAATGGTACTATCAATAGAGAAGATATAGAAAGTCATAGAAACACAAGAGCTTGCATGAGGAAATACATGGATGTGAAGGAAGTTAAAGTACCAGGATAGAAAAGAGTGTGAACATCAAAAATGCATGATGAAGAGTTTCAGTAGAGTAGTTGACGTCCGGCGAAACTCTTCACCTAAGGTGATAGCTAGAGAGTTCAATCTGCGACCTTGGTCGGTGAAATGTTGCGGAACGAACGTCTTAGTTAAATGAACAACATGAAAATTCTGGTAATCTGAAAATCTACCTCCCCACTCCGTATACTGCCTCATTGCATTTGACTAGCTCCCTAACGCAATTAATTATACGGTTACGTCATCAGTATCGTCCAGTGCCACCCACAATAGACCTCTCTTGGATGGAGGCCATGGTTCAGTTAGGAGTGGCAATAGGACTGAACCGAGGCGGCATCCAGGCAATGGCACCGGAAAATCGCGAGAACATCGATTTAGGTGGTCAAACCAACTCAGGAGGGACATCCTTACCTGTTGGCGAAGAAGCTCACCAGCGCGAAGAGGGTTCATGCAGAGGTTACATGAATGTTGGGTCAGTATGCACCCGGAATATGCCCATAAAGCGCGTCAGTATTTGAGAGATCAGGTATCCTTTTTGCGCAAAAACGGATATGAAGCGCTTTCTCGGCAAGAAGAAGAGCAGCATCCTCCAGCGAACACACCACCCATTCTAGCAAGACCACCTTTACAGATAGCCGATAATGCCAATTCGATTGAAACTTAACTTGGCGCTTGATCGAAACTTAAAGAAAGAAAATCACATGCTGAAAAAGTGTATACTGTTGACCATCAAGCAGCACTGGACGCAAAATATAAGATCTCTTCCAATAGCAAAACAGCGCTTTGAAGGGCGAGTAAAATGGATTTAGAAAAATTACACCTTTTCAACTCATCCTTCCTGCCTGTTCAATCAAACGTCACGTGCCGTTAAAAATCTGCCTAGCCGAGGAGAGATTCAAGTCTTTTGGGAGAAAGTGTATGAAAATACTTATTAGATAAATGAAGACGCTTCAGACATATCACTTTTTCGTAACTTTTGTCAAAGGCAAAGGCTGCAGTCTTCAGAGGAAGAGTGTCGACTAATTACAGTTGAAGAAGTGAAAAAAGTTAGCGCTAGAACTAAGAATTTTTCAGCGCCAGGGACATATAAAATAAACGACTCTTGGTGGAAGAAATTCACTTCTACGCAACAACATCTAACCCGTATATTTACTACTTTCTTAAACGTGGAACAACCCATCCCGCAAAGGCTAGTAAAAGGACGCACGGTATTGATCCCTGAGACCAAAAATTTTGCAAGTCCATAGAACTACAGGCCCATAACTTGCTTAGACACCAGCTACAAGCTATCCACTGGCATCTTCAGAGAGCGGATATCAACATATATCGAGTCGCTATAAAGTGCAATAGTTGAACAATGTGGCTGCAAGAAAGGACTGGCAGATTGCAGGGACAACCTGGTTATAGACAGGTGTATTGCCAAAGATTTTATCAGGTATTGACGCAATCTGTCCATGGCTTGGATTGACTACTGTAAGTTATTCAATAAAATGAAACATGAGCTACCTAATAAGCTCCTTGAGTGCCTGGAGATCCATCCGAAAATAGTAAGGTGCATAAAAGAGCTAATGCGCTTGTGGCGGACAAGACATGTCACAACATCTGACAAAAGACAAGTTACTATCAGCGATATCACATATAAGAGGAGGGTCTTCCAAGGAGACTCTCTAAGTCCGATACTTTTCTGCATCTCCTTCTTGCCTCTATCTATTGTGCTCCGAAGCAAAAGCTCTGGGTACCTATGTGGCCCGCCGAACAGAAGAGAATATAAG
>JAABKJ010007467.1:0-20943 GCA_011634705.1 Andricus grossulariae | reverse complement strand
CGAAATCTTTTTAAATAATTTCTTAAAATTAATTTTTCGAAATAAAAAATCATTTTAATTTTTCCTAGGAACCTAAAGAATTTTTTTCAATTCCTTGAAACATTATGAAATTCCTCAAATATCTTATAAGTTTTTATTATTCCTGAATTGTTTCAAAACTTCTAAGTTTCCCTTAAACTTACTCAAATTTATTCTAAAGTTTTATATTATGGTAAAATTTTGCCTTAAAATCTTTTACACCTTTTACACTCTTTTTCAAAATTTTATGAAATAACTAAAAAGGTTTTGTCATCTTTTTCAATTTTCTCTTAGAATTCATTAACAAAAAAATCATTTGATATTTTCCCATGAACTTTAAGAATATTTTTTTCATTCTCTTGACGCCCTGCAAAATTGAGTTCACCTAAAATTTTCTTAAATCCGGAAAAATGAATAGAATTATCTTAAAGTCTACCATATTTCTTGCCACACATTTTGGAATCTTCAAAACTTGAAATTATTCTTTAAAAATTAAACCTGAACCTTTAGAAATTTGAACAGAAATTTAAAAAAATTATTCTCAAAATCTTTCAAAATTATTAAAAAGCTCATAAATTTTATTCCAATTCTTCAAAATAAGTTTTTCCCATAATTTAATTTTTCTTATCTCTTTCAAAATTTAAAAAAGTTTACAAAATTATAGTGTGGTAGCAAAATGTTAAGAACAGAATTATTTCCCAATATTAAACAATCATTTACAATATAAATGTTCGCTTGTATCAATAATGTTTAAAAACATTTAGGAATAAATAAATCTTTATTGATACATAAACAACCTGAAAACAGTCACTAAAAGTTATATTCACGCAGCGTCGTAACCAATCAGGTTTTCGACAATAATTTGTTCGATATTTTCGAGATATTTAGTAACATCGCTTTTTTATGCAATTAAAAATGTTACGTACTTGTGTAAAAAATCCCCCCCCCCCACACACACACTTAACAGACCGTAACGAAATAATCCCCCCACCCCTTTTTAATTTAACGTAATATGTGAACGCTCCCCCAAGGCGTCACGTATTTTATGAACGGCTCCTTGATAATTAAACACAAAATATGGATAAATTGAAGAAAATAATTAAGATCCATGGTCTGATGGTCAATTATGGGAAATAGGCAATGCTTAAAAAAAATAGTCCTACTAGTGTGCCTTACCGTTAAGTTCCTCCCTCCACCTGGCTTACCCAGGAACAGTCAAGCTCTCCTAACGTCAACCTGAGCACCTTTCACTTTAAAGAAGGTCTAGATGGGGGCCACTATGGTGCGCCATATAAAGTTTGTTACTATTCTTTGTACTGCAGACCTATATGAACCTGTAGCACAACAGCTTGCTTCCGTTCTTTAGACTGTGGTTCTTGGTCGACTGTACACATCTCTTTCAATTATACTACTAAACGTAAAACATACGTCCGTAAAAGAGTCTCGAACTTGTAGCTAGGTCTCAGACACGAGAAAAAAAGATGAAATATTGAATCTTACTTCTGTGAGAAATATACCCAGTGGCTACAAGAACATTAACGTCCTGAGAACGTTCTAAAGACGTTCCTAGGACGTTTGTGTCAGTGCAATTGATGTCCTAAAGACGTCCCATGTTCCGAAGACCGTCTTTGGAACATGGGACGTCTTTAGGACATCAATTGGACTGACACAAACGTCCTAAGAACGTCTTTAGAACTTTCTCAGGACGTTAATGTTTTTGTGCCCACTGGGTATAGATTGAATACAAGAAGAACAAAATTATATGATATAATTTATAAATTCGCAACTCTGAGAAGATTCGAACCCTGGAAGACTGTTTACTCACACGAGCTGTTAAACACGTATCGAGAGTGTGTAAACACGCGCAGCAATCGAGGCCACACAATATAGGTTTTATATAACTTCTAGGCGAAATCTCATTGATTTCCAGTGAAATCTTACTGACTGGTTGAAACAGCCAGAAGTCACTGGTTTATCAGTACCAGTAGTCATCTGGTCGTACGCGTTGTCGTCCGTCCGCTGATTGGGTATGACACTTATCATTCACCACTACTGTGCTAACAGTTGCAAAATTATCTTTTAAAAAGAGCACTTTGCTCTCGCAACAATAAATGAGGGTCGGACTGCAATATATATTCAAATTTGGATTTAGTGTCGGTTTTGGGGCTGACGGTCACCATAAATCCAAAGTCTCGGAACTGTTTTTTCTCTCTCCTGTTTCTTTCTCTGCTTTGTCACGCTTGAATGAACACCACACATCCCCCCGCAGCTCCTCTCACCCATCAACGCGGCGTCAATTCTCGGAAACACTAAATCCAGAATATCTAAATCCAGATTCAAGAGAGATATTATATCACCTGCTTCATTTAAATTTGTATGATGAGAAATTTTTTAATATTAAGAGTTTAGCAAGTTTTTGAAACTAGTTAAATAATTTAATAAATTATTATATCTATCAAATAATACTCATAAAATAAATAATATCTACGTTTGTTAATTTTCTCTAAAGACATATCTGCATGTAACTGATTATATGCAACGTGCGTGGATTTTTATTTCCTAATATTAAAAACGTAAACAATGTGAACATCCATAATAACACATTTTTAAGTATTTAGTGTTTACAATTTTTTTTAAACGACTAGAACTGATTTAATAAATAAAATATGATAGAATATCGGTTGTTGGATTTAGTTTCGGATAGAAGAAAAATCCTTTTTTTTTAACACGCGGTTTCAAAGGTATAATGAAATAATTAACACTCAACAATCGACTGAAAACATATTTGGCAGAGGTTTTTTTTAAACTTTAAAACCTTTAAAAATTAAGAAACAGTAAAATTCTCAACATAAATATTTCAGGGTGGTTTCTAAAAACAATAACAAATTTTTGGTCTTTTTCTGGTCGACAAACATTTTTCCAGTTCATTAAAATTATAAAATTAAAACTTTAAAACTGAAAAGTTTTTTAATTCAAGAGTTAAATTTTTAACTGCTTAATCAAAGCATCAGAACTCCTCTAAATTTATATTATTTAAAATTTAAATTTAAAATCAATAAACTTTTGATAATGTAAAATTAGAAATTAAAAGCCATCAATTTTGTGGTTTATAGCTCTGATAATACGTTATTTTTTAAATTTTTTAGTAGAGAAACCTTTCCAATCATTTTAAATATCATCCATTACATTTCCCATACAATTATTCAATTTTAATTGAGTTTAATCTGAAATTCTTTCGAGCTTGAATATTCTCATGGATTTTATTGAGTTCGAAAAGGGAGGCAACTTTATTTTTTATTTTTTTGTTATGAATTGAAAAAGGGAATTATTTATTTCAAACAATTTATTTAATATTTTAATTGAGATGAAGCTAGGCTGATACTTTATTCTCAACATTTTTCTTATGGCGAAAGAGTAGAATTTTTTATTCAACTGGAAGGGAGAAAATTTTGGTATTTAATGAGAAAAATTCTGTACTTTTCACATTTTTCTACAGAGAAAAAGGAGAGAATTTTTTTTCAATTTTTTTTTATTGAAAAACGGACATTCTTTATTTTTATCCTTTTTATGGATTTGCAACGGTGGCAATTTTGTTTTTTAATTTTCTTTCTGAATTCGAAGAGAGAATTTCTTATTTTTAATATTGTTAGTGAGTTGAATGGAGTCAAATTTCATATTTTTAACATTTGCCTTGAAAAAAAAATAATTTTTTTTTAGTTTTGTGTTTCAGATATTTAATTTATATAATATTCATGTTTAAAATTGTACAGTTTTGAATACTTAATTTTAAAAGAGTTTCATTACCAAGACCTCTTCAAAATTTTTCAGTTTTTATAGCTTCAATTAAGAAATTTTAGTTTTTAAAACTCTTGATTTCTAATTGGTAAATCTAAAACGCTTTGAATTTAAATGTGTTTTTCCTCAATGTTAATTTGGAAACCTGAAAAATATGGTTGAAATTGTATAATTTTTCATTAAAAGCATTCAAAATTAAAACAGTGTTATTTTGCTTGAAAGAATTTCAAAAATGTATGATTATAGATTAAAATTTCGAAAATAGGATAATTTCAAAGCGTTCAAAATTTATTCATATTAGATTAGAATTTTTTTAATGTGATTATTTAAAATTCAAAGGAATTTAAATTGTGTTATTTCTAGTCAAAAGCGAATGTTTTAAAGTCAAAGCTTGTAAAATTCTAGAATTTTGAATTGTTATTACATAACAAAAATTATAATTTTACATAATTTAAAATAATTTGAATTTTTTTAAATTTGAAAAAAAAGTTTTAGTATCACAATTCTCAGTAACTAAAACTATTTTCAGTTTTACATAAAATTCGGATTCATTTAATTTTTAACGTTCCTTAGTAGAAATATTTTGATTTTCAATGTTTGCTATTTAAAATTACTTTATATTGCAAGTTTTCTTTAAATAATAATTCAATCTCATAGGTGTTTCATTAACAATTTTTCCATCTTCAACGGTAAAATTGACGGTGAATTTATTTGTTATTCAACAACATTAAAAAAACACTCTCAACGAAAAAACAGTTGAAATTATTTAAAGAAAACGAATATTCGACAATATAGTTGAATCTTCAATAAAAAAAGATTTTAATATTAATCCAAACAGTTGCAATTTTAATAAAAATAAAGATAAAATTTCTACCAAAAAATATAAATTTTTCAACCAAAAAGACGAATCATCAAACAATAAAGATTTTTGAGTCATTTTTAATTCAAAATAAACAATTTTTTAAGTTTCTGTGTTTATTTGCTTTTAGGTTATATTCGAAAAAAATCTAATTTTCCGTATTGGTTTTGGAACATTTCGGAAATTTTTTGTAATGTTTTGAAATCTTTTTAAATATTGTCTTAAAATTAATTTTTCAAAATGAAGAATTACTTTAAATATTCCCATGAATCTTAAGAACATATTTGTATTATCTTGAAACCTTTCAAAATCTTTTAAGAATCTTCAAAATCTTAAAAAATTTATATTTTCTTTCAAGTTTTCTCAAATATTTTTTAATTTGTTTTAAAACTTCTCAATATATTTTAAAATTATTCAAATTTTTCCTAAAATTTTGAAAAAATTCTGCAAAATTTAAAAACTTTCTTTAAAATCTTTCAGATTCTTTTCTGACAATTTTGAAAATCTTTCGGAATGTCTTGAAATCTTTTGAAATATTCTCTTATGATACATTTTAGTAAATAAAAAAATCATTTTTAATTTTTCCAGAAATCTTAAACAATTTTTTTTCTTGAAACCTTTCCAAATTCCAAAAAAACTTCTGTAAATTTTTCTTTCAGAATCTTTGAAAATCTCCATTTTGTTTTAAATCTGTTGAAATCTTTTTAAGTTTAAAATTATTTCTGTATCTTTTCAAAAGAACTAAATTTAAGACATAAAGCTACTTCAAATAATGAAAAGCCATTCAGGTTTTCAACAACAATAATTGCGAGATTTTCGAGACATATCGTTGCACCACTTTTTTTTTTAATAGGATCGGACAAAAAAATACGGAAGAATAACGTTTTACATAAGAAGAAGGCATCGCCGAATAAAGAGAATAGAAAGTGCCTTCTATAATAAAATAAACAAAAAGGTCGACTAAAAGTAGTACAGATTACCTGTGAACAAAAAATTTGGCAATAGCTTATCTGCATAATGAAATATGCTCTTTTTGCATCAAACTTTTGTTTCTTTTACGAATATTGTTATAGAATAATAAATCTTTAAAGCGATAATATAAATTATATTCAGGTATCTGAAGTATATGAGAAAATTTGTTAAGTAAACCACATTTATTATGCTTCAACTTCTTTTTATATGTCATTGCCTTTCCTGTTTTAGGGAAATATTAACATTTATAACAATCTTGAAAGGATTTTGTTCCAAGATGGTCCTTTTGTCTTTTAGGCACTTCCTTTTGAATTAGTTAAATCTTGTTAGAAGTAATATTGAATGTGAAGTATCCCTACTATAACGATTAAACTGAAATATAGTTAATAATTCTTATCCTTATAGGAAAGTAGTTATATACTTTAGTTAATTAACAGAATGTGCATGTTCAATAAAAACTGCCAGAACTTAGTATCAGAGTAAAAAAAGGAAAGTATAATATAATTATACTAAAAGAGTAACGATTTTTATAGTTATTTGTTAATGAAAAATGTAGCTAGTAGTTAGTTTGAAGCAGATTTAAAAACTGATTTTACAAAGTAGAGAATTTTATTAAAAGCAAATAATAAATGATTAAATACAAGAAAAGAGAAAAGAAATGTAAAAAATGTACGAATACATGATCACATGCATCCATACTAACCAGCTACCTGAAGATTTAGGTTTTCAACATTTCTATATTATTTTACAGCTACCTGAAGTTGTAGCTTTTTAATATTTCTATATTATTTTACAGCTACCTGGAGTTGTAGATTATGAACATTTTTATATTATTTTAAATTTGTGCACAAGCAAAGCACATAAATTAAAAAAAAAAAAATAAAACAATAATAATTAATAAAATAATAAATTAATAAATACATGAAAAAATACCAGAAATGTAAAAATTGTACAAACAATACATCAAATTGCATGTAACCATACCAATCAGTTACCTGAAGTTGTAGGTTTTCAACTTTTTTATATTATTTTACAGCTACCTGAAGTTGTAGCTTTTCAATATTTCTTTATTATTTTACAGATACCTGGAGTTGTAGGTTTTCAACATTTTTATATTATTTTTAATTTGTACACAAGAAAAGCACACAAATTTAAAAAATAAAATAAAATAATAAATTATTAAATACATGAAAACAGACCAGAAATGTAAAAATTGTACGAACAATACATCAAATTACATGCAACCATACTAACCAGCTACCTGAAGTTGTAGGTTTTCAACATTTTCATAGTATTTCACAGCTACCTGAAGTTGTAGATGTTGAACATTTTTATATTATTTTAAATTTGTGCACAAGAAAAGCACATGAATTAAAAAAATTAATAAAATAATAATAATTAATAAAATAATAAATGATAAAAATACATGAAAAAAGACAATAAATGTAAAAATTGTACGAACAATACATCGAATTACATGCAACCATACTAACCAGCTACCTGAAGTTGTAGCTTTTCAATATTTCTATATTATTTTACAGCTACCTGAAGTTGTAGGTTTTCAACATTTTTATATTATTTTTAATTTGTGCACAAGGAAAGCACATTAATTGAAAAAATTATTTTTCAGTTAAGTGTATCTGGCTACTATTTTTCACAAGATTGTAAAGCTTCATAAAACTTTGGAAACGTTTCAAACTTTCAAAAGTTTCGCCATGTAAACGTAACCTTAAAATTTTTTATCATTTTTTTTCAAAACCAACTTACGTTTACACGAAACGCGATATCGACTTGAAAATTTGGGAAACTAAATATGATGCACTCAGAAACGCGGATCTAGTCCTAAATTTTCATAATTATGAAAAAAGCAAAACAAAATTTTTGTTACAAAAATTTTTTTTTATAATTATAAAAATTTAGGACCAGACCCGCGTTTTTAGTGCTTTATATTTAGTTTCCCAAATTTTCAATTCTATATCGCGTGCCAAATTTCCAGTTTTCTAAGCTATTATTTCTTGTTAGAAGACAAACAAAATTCCTATATGTATATATTGTAGGCTTCACAATCTTCTTTATTTTCCCCTCTTTTCATTTTTTTTCTTATTTTCGACTTAAATGAGAATTCAATTTAATATAACTCAATTAAAAAATCCAACTATTTTTCATTGAAACCTCATTATCATTTATCTCTTTGGCTATGAATTCATTTTTTTTTGTTGAAAATTTAAACACTTGGTTAAATTGTAACTATTTTGTCTAAAATTAAATAATTTTATTGAAAAATCATCTTTTTTGTGGAAATCTCAGCTGTTTTGTTTTGAAATTCTTTTTTTGGGTTGAAAATTTAACTATTTCGGTAGAAAATACAACTAATGAG
This sequence comes from Andricus grossulariae, assembly GCA_011634705.1. Classification (NCBI taxonomy): domain Eukaryota; kingdom Metazoa; phylum Arthropoda; class Insecta; order Hymenoptera; family Cynipidae; genus Andricus; species Andricus grossulariae. The sequence goes on along the minus strand of JAABKJ010007467.1, from coordinate 12,922 downwards.
TTAAAATTAACTGCTTTCTAAATTTTTTTTTCTTGAAAATTCAACAATTTGATAGAATTTTGTTTACTTTCTTAAACAACAAATCTTTTTTGTATAAAACTTCATTTATGTTGGAAGAATTTTTCTATTTGATAATAATACACCTGCTTGGTTGAAAATTTATCTTTTTGGTTAAATTCAACTGTTTCTGATTCAAAATGAAAATATTTTTTAGTTGAAGCATCAACTAATACATTGGTGGTTGAGAATTCATATTTTTTATTTGAAAATTCAACTACTTTTTCTTTTGTTTCTTTGGTTGAAAATGTAACCTTTTTGTTGAAAAGTCTTCTTGTTTTTTTGGAAATTGATTTTTTGGACTGAAAATTTAACTATTTCAGTTGAAGATTCGTCATGTAAGTTGAAGATTATTCATAAACATATATTATTCATAAACGTTCAAATGTATCTTCTTGGTAGGAAATTAATGTATTTGGTTAGAGACTCAACTATTTGGTTGAAAATTAACATTCTTATTGAAAATTCACATTTCCGAGTATAAAAATCGACTGTTTTGTATAAAATTCTTTTTGGCTTGAAAATTTAACAATTTCGTTAAAATTGTTATTATTTATGTATTGCAGAATCATTTTTGGTTGAAAATTTCAATCTCTTGTTCAACATTGGTCTCTTTGGTTTAAAAATTCATCTCATGAGGTAGAAATTTAATTTTTTTGTTAAAAATCCAATTGTTTGGTTTTCTCCAAATTTGAATCAGTTACAAATTTTACTTGTATCAATTAGTGACAATCCTAGCTATGAATCACCTATTTTTTATTGATTAATCTTTTTGGTGGAAAATTCAACTATTTTGCTGAGAATTCGTATTTTTTGTCGGATTTTAACTATTTTTGATTTAGAATAAAAATCTTTTTTGTTTAGATGAGAACTCTCACATTTTTTGTTGAAAATTCGTCTTTTTTTTGTTTGAAATTTCAACTACTTAGTTAAAAGACAAACTGCTTTGTTAAAGATTACTTTTTTTAAATAAAGATTCACAAATTCAGTTGAGAATTTATTTCTTGGGTTGGAAATGTAGCTGTTTAATTAAAAATTGAAATATTTTGTTGGAAATTTATCTTTTTGGTAGAAAATTTATCTTTTGGTTTAAAAACTCAAATATTTGGTTAAAAATTAGTAACATAAATTTGACCATTACATTTAGTAGAAAGTGATGAAATGACTAATTTAACAATCCGGCACAATGCTACCAATTGCATTAGTAAATATTCGTTACCAAAAAAAGTAAGTAGTTAAAAGAAACTAGCTCCTTCCATTTATGAATAATACCTCATAAATGTCATTTTATTGAGTTTTCGAGAAGAATCTTCCTAAACACGTCCAAGAAAAGGTTATTGACACGCTCTGTGAATAGCATTAACCTTTCAAATATGGCACTTTCCATCCCTGAAGAGCGCATACACATAATGTATGAGAAAAATGTATTTTACCGTTTGTGATCTAGGATTTCGAAATTTGGTACATCAATCTATATTAAGTCGTAAAATCTGGATGTTAGGTTTTATGACACAGGATTTAAGAAATTAAAATCGAAAATGCACAGCTTGATAAAGATTGCTGTCGGAAATTTGTAAATCCAAGATCAAAAAAAGTTTAATACATTTTTATCATTGTGCAATGAGTGTATTGATGGCTTTTGTAATTTGAAGGCGGAGTCATATGCAATAGGATGAAAACTTTCTTTCATTTCTTTTTTAATCTTTAAAAACATAAACTAAACGGAGACATTGAGCCAGAGACGTTGCTTCCGTTCTTTAGAGTTCGGTTCTGGGTCAACTCTACAAATTTCTTTTGAATCTTTGACTACAAAGTGAAATGCTTGGAGGGGAAATAAACAATAAACTTCTCTACTTTGAACTTCTAGAAAGAATTCGAGAACGATTTGAAAGTATAAACTTTACATCCTACAGGCACAAGAAGAATAAAAAATTACCGCACGCGATGCACAATTTGAAATAATTATTAATATTGAATTATTAATAATAATATTTATAATTATTTCATTTTTCAATTATTTATATAATTAATAAATTATTATTAACAACACTATTGAATAATTTGAAGTTTTGAAATATTTAACGACTTAAATTCAAGATCATTACTTAAAAGTTCTTTAATTTTAAACGAAGTCTGGAATGCTTTAATTTTTAAAGCTTCAAGTTTAAATTAATTAATTTTCAAAGTTTCCAATTAAAAATCACATAATTTCCAACCTTTTTTGAAAGAATTAAATTTTGAAGATTTACAACCTTTAAATTCTTCAATTGTGAATGTTGACAATGACAATGATTTTTTTTTTAACAGAAATTGCATTCTTTTAGTTTATAAAAATCTATCCAATCACTTTGGAATATCACTTGATACTGCATAACTATTATAATAGGTACCTGCTAATAATTTATATCATCCTTAAAACTTACATAATTCCAATTAGAAAATGTTGAGGCCTTGAAACTAAATTTTTTTTGCTTCAACAGCTTAAATTCAAAACTATTTGGATATTAATATTTAAATGATTTCAATTTCCGAATTTTCTGCAGCATTATTTAAATCAAAATGTCCAAATAAGTAAGTTTCTTGATGATACAATTTATTTCTGAATGTTTCCAAACATTATCGATCAGACAAATTTTATATTTTTAATGTTCTTCAATAGTGGGAAATAATTCTGTTCTAGAGATTTTGCTACCACATTTTAATTTCTAAACATTTTCATACTTCCAAAGGTATGAGAGAAATAAAATTATGGACAAAAACTTAGAATATCTGCATAAAATTTTGAAATCAAATATTACAGCGTTTTATGGATTTTGAAAGGGTTTGAGAAAATATTTTTTTTTAGATTACAGGAAAATTTGTAACTAATTTTTTATTTTCAAAAATTAATTTCAAGAAAATATTTCTAAACATATCAACACATTTCAAATGATATTCTAAAATTTCGGAATCCAGGAACCTATTAAAATGCTTTAGAGTTGGAAAAAAGATCCACATCCACACGGAATTTATTAAGATATGTACTTTGGAATTGGAAACGGGGATCCAGGAACTTAGTAAAATACTTTCGTGTTGGAAACGGGGATCCAGGAACCTATTAAAATACTTTGATATTGGAAAAAAGATCCACATCCACACGGAATGTAGTGAAATATTTTGGAAATGAAAACGGGGATTCAGGAACTTATTAAAATACTTTCGAGTTGGAAACGGGGATTCAGTAACTTATTAAAATACTTTGAAGTTGGAAAAGAGATCCAAAAACATCCAAAACTTATTAAAATACTTTGGAGTTGGAAACGGGGATCCAAGAACTTATTAAAATACTTTTGAGTTGGAAAAGGGATCCACATACAGCCGGAACTTATTCAAATACTTTGAAGTTGGAAACGGGGATCCAGTAAATTATTAAAATACTTTGGTATTTGAAAAAAGATCCACATCCACCCGGAACGTATTAAAATATTTTGGAAATGAAAACGGGGATTCAGGAACTTATAAAAATACTTTCAAGATGGAAACGGGGATCTAGGAACTTATTAAAATACTTTGAAGTTGGAAACGGGGATACAAGAACTTATTAAAATACTTTCGAGTTGGAAAAGGGATCCGCATACAGCCGGAACTTATTCAAATACTTTCGAGTTGGAAAAGGGATCCGCATACAGCCGGAGCTTATTCAAATACTTTGGAGTTGAAAACGAGGATCCAGTAACTTATTAAAATACTTTGAAGTTGAAAAAGAGATCCACAATCATCCAAAACTTATTAAAATACTTTGGAGTTGGAAACGGGGATCCACGAACTTTTTTTAAATACTTTCGAGTTGGAAAAGGGATCCACAAACACCATAAACTTATTCAAATACTTTCGAGTTGGAAACAGGGACCTAGGAACTTATTAAAATACTTTGGAGTTGGAAACGGGGATCCAGGAACTTATTCAAATACTTAGGAGTTGGAAACGGGGATCCAGGAACTTATTAAAATACTTTGGAGTTGGATCCCATCCCATCTCATCCCAACCCCTTTTCCTCCTCATAAACCGATCCATACCCTGATCTTCCTCCTCCTCCACCCCTTACTTCTTTTCTACCCTCCCCTCCCTCAACCTCCTCCCTTCCGCACCTACCCTATTCCCTTTCCTCGTTATGGCACAATGAACGGGAAAGGAAGGAATAGTAAATAAGGGAGATGAGAAGGAGTGGTTGAATGAGAAGGGGTAATAAGGGTTGATAAATAAGGGAGAGGAAAATATGTGAAGGGTCGGGAGGAGATGGGAGTGGTGAACAGTGGTGGGAATGGGAGTGGTGGGCGGGGAGGTTTTTTATCAATCTACTACAATCACTTACTTTTCTGAGTAGAATAAAAACAGGAAACTTGAACTTTTTAAATAAATAGGCTACGAAACCCTTTTATGTAGGCACATGTCGCCCACTTTATTTAATTTTTATTTAATTCAGTCTCTGATATGACTAATAATATCTTTTCTCCAAATCTACTTTTTCCGACTTTTGAGTACAGTTTGCGAGAAAAAACGCCCACGCTCTTGTATCGAATCGAGAGAGGAAGAGAGCGAGAAATAATAAAAAGAGATGGAGGGAGAAAGAGAGAGGGAGAGAGAGGAAAAGTCAGACACGACAAGACACTCCACAGTCAACCGGTGAAGGGAACTGATCGTCGGTTTTCTCTCTCTTAAAAACCGTAACATTACTAATACTGGAAATAACACTCTGGATCTCAAGTTTTTAGTCGTGTAAACTCGTTCGAAAAGGATTAAGAGGCGTAGTGTAAAACAGTTTTAAAGAAACAAACAAAAAGCGGAAGAAAAAATCCTAATCCAATAATAAAAAAATGTGCTGTGAAAAAAGTGTGTGCTTACAAATTCAGGATTATGATTAAAAGATAAACTTACTACCTACAATTTACAAGATGGAAATTCCAGACTATGAGGGAAGCTTTTGAGTTTGGAAGATATGACCAATTTAGGATCTCTGATTCATCTTGAATCGGATTTTGAGAGTCTTAATTAAGAATCCCGGTTTCATTAATATTGGTGACTTGAATGCTGAAAAAGTTGATTTCCATGGATGAAACTGGTGACTTGAATGCCTCTTTTCATAATTTTCTTAAGTTGTTTTTAAAAATTTATTTAGCAATAGGATCAATAGCCACATGAAGAATAATTTAAAAATAGGTTAAAAACAATTTCAAGAAAAAAGTGAAGTAGAATATAGTGTGAGACAGGGTCAAGTGGGTTTTGTGGAAAGATACTACAATACATTTTTTGTAAATCCATACATTCACTTGGTTTTCACAATAGGTCAACAGAAAGTGCCGTTCGTGAAAGTTTTGTTTTCAACTGTTCTGAATACCTGTAGATAAGCAACTTGGATTTCGCTGATTTTGGTGATTGTTAAGTAACCAACAAGGAAGAAAAAAACACGGTTCCACATCAATGCTGCGACATCGTAGAGAATGATCTTGGTTTACCAGATCCTGCTGCCCCTCGTGGGATTCTTGGCCGCTGTCGTTCATGGTATGCATTTGGCCTTCTAACAAACCAGAATAAAAGAAAACATGAGCTGCTCAAATGAAATGTACCAAATGATCCGTGACATTCAATTGTGTCTCAATGAATGTTGTATTTAAACCTTTAATGACACAAAATTCAGGCCTCGCAATCCTCTTTTATTTGCTACTTTTTGTCTAGTATTGGGTTGGCAAATAAGTTTGTGCGGTTTCTTTGTAGACAATTCATCATTGTGTATAATTATTTATTGCATAGAGAAAACAAGGTTTAATCAATTGCATAATTTCCACTTATCTCTATGACCTCTTCCCATCTTTTTACCAACGTCATTATACCGCGTTCGTAAAAAGTCTGGGTCTTTTCGATGAAAACCCGATTTAGGTGATTTTTGGCACTCTCCTCATCAGTGAAGGTTTTTCCATTCAGGGAATTTTGTAACGATCGGAATAAATGGAAATCAGAGGGTGTTATGTCAGGTGAATAAGGAGGATGAGGCAAAACATCATAGCCAAGGCTTTAACATTTTTTTCGGGTAGAGGATGGAGAAGCCTTCACTGATGAGGAGAGTGTCAAAAATCACCTAAATCGGTTTTTCATCGAAAAGCCCCAGACTTTTTACGAACGCGGTAGAACGAAGTTGGTGAAAAGATGGCGACAGGTCATAGAGAGAAATGGAAATTATTTAATTGATTAATCATTTGACCCCAGATTCACAGTTGTTTTCAATATATTTAAATGGAGAACAATTGCGAATCTGGTGGAAATTTTTTAATGTTGTTAACGTTTTCTTGTTTTTCATTGCAGTACAAGTAAAGGTTGCTTTTTAAGGCAAAATTGAGTAAAAAGCATTCATTGATTGATGTCTTCAACATGATGCTTTATGTTTAAATTTCTAGTAATTATTTTTGTACTTTAGATTAAAACGAGTGCTCTACAGAGAGCCTGATGCAACATTTGTAAATGATTAATTTTTAATGACTATTTCGAGATCCTAATTTCAAAATACTTCAATTTGAGACGAAGTCTAGAATTGTATGAACGCTTCAAGTTCAAATTCATTAATTTCAAGTTTTCAATTAGAAATTATATAATTTTTAATGTTTTTAGAATAAATGAAGTATGAAGATTCACAGTTTTTGAAATCTTTAGATTTGAACAGTGAAAATCACAGATAAATATTTAATACCTAAAATGAAAAATTGTTTAGGTTTGAAAGTTGGATTTTTTTGGCTTTTAGAGGTCACTCTGATAGATTTATATTGAGAATTTCAATGCTAGGAAGAAACTTCTCACGCTCGCACTGTGGTGATGATCTAGAATTTACTATTCAAAACGGTCTACGGCCTTCAATTAGTGACCGATGTAAAAGTTTTTTTTTTCGAATTATAAAGACAATTAAATTCCCAACAAACAAATGAAGCGATATCATTCATTCTTTTACTTTTAAGCCTATTAAAAAAATGTACACAAAGAAGTGTACTTTTAATAAAAATATCACTTTTTCAACTTTTAACCCTCTGATAAATTTGCAGTCAACTTTAATTACATTCTGAGGATACAAGAAAGGCAAAAATAATTGATTTCCTGTACATATTTAGTGCCATAAATCAATTTTTTAAACAAATAAACCATTTAGTTTCTATAACCATATAGCTATATTCCATATAGCTTCTCAAACTTATAACACTTCAGAAAATGGGTAATACACCTAATATTTAGCTTTGTTATCCTTAATTTAACAAATAGAAAATTTGTTACATTTTTATTTGTAAACAAATAATTGTCCATCTTGTATATTATGTATAAAAATAGTTTCACAGCCTTACTAAACTCTAGCAAAATTTAACACTTAAGATGGATCTTTGCTATAAATAATTTAATTTAACAAATAGAATTCATCCTTTATAAGCGGTAAACAATTTTTCATCTTACATGTATCGCAATGGCTTATCAAACATATTCTGCTGAAAAATATAGTTAACAATTAACATTCATGTATGTTATAGAATAGTTTAGGTAAAAAAATTGATAATTTGAATGATTTTTGCGCTAAGAACTCACTAAACTATAAATTATTGTTAACACGTGAGATTTGGCATTGTTATAAATAATGTAAGTAAATAAATAGAAAATCTTGATCTATTTTTCACGGAACAAATTTATTTGTCATCTCATATCTATCAATTAGTTTATCAGACTTACTAAAATCTATCATTCTTTTGATTTTTATTAAGTCTGATAAGCTATTTGGATACATATAAGATAGAAAAGAATTTTTTTTCTGAGCAAAACGGATGAAAAATTTCTATTTGTTAATTCAAATTATTTATAATAGACCCAAATTCTAAGGTTTAAAAATTTCTCGAGTTTATTATGCCTGAGAAGCTAATTCTACACATATTAGTCTTCAACAAATTTTGTACGCGAAAAAAGGATGAAAATGATCTATTTGTTTATTTAGATTATTTATAAAAGAAGGTACATTTTAATTTTCGACAATATTCTGTAGTTTAATAAGACTACTAACGTATTTTGATACATATATTAAATAAAAAAACGTCCATCAAAAACGGATGAAAATGTTGTACTTGGTAACTTAAATTATTTATGAGAAAGCTAAATATTGAATGTTAACAATTTTCTGTAGACAATTAAACTCGAGAAGCTGCTTTGATACATATTATATAGGAAAGGATTTTTATTCGTGAAAAAGTATGAAAATGATTTTTATGTTTTTAAAATTAGTTTACTAACAATCTAATATTATTTAATTCGCAAAACAGCAATATACTATCTTCATTTTACATTTGTTATTTTTAATGGTTTTGAAGTTCTACAATCTAAATAATCTCTGCACGTTACACACAATCAGTAAAATTGATGTTAGGTATTCGAGAAAATTAATAAACGCAAATATTATTTATTTAATGTATGTCTGTTAGATATTATAATTTATTAAATCCTTTATTAAAAAAAAACACTTTTCTTTTGTTTTTATTTAAGACTGGGACTCATTTCTTATGTAAAAAATTAATTAAATAAACATTCCACTATTTGCTACTTGTTTGAAATGGAATGGGCTGCAAATTTTAAAAAATTTAAATTAATTAATCTTTTGCCATTATTATAAAAATTAATTGAAAACATGAATAATAGTGCATCTGTCACGGGCGGAAATAAAATATAATAATCCAAAAATTCCATGAGGAATATGAAGAGAAAGATAGAGTTTCCCTTCTCTTAGGTGCTCACTGTTCATTGGTGACAATTTATTATAAAAAAAGAAGGAAATATACTGTTCTGTTAGTCTCTTGTCGCCCACTGGATCAGCGTCCTCGTTGATTTTATGCTGTCTCGAGGCCACCCGGTATAATACAACTCTCACCTTCTTGAATTTACACACTTTGTTATTGTATGCCCGTTACATTTTATTCAATCTACTTTTTAATTTGTTACATTATACGTTCTCCTCGAAACTGGTATTATAAAAGTAAAAATTAGTCACAATCTTGAACCATTTAAAAATGAGCAATTAAGCAAATATTCAATTTTTGAGATGTAAGAAATCTTGAAGGTTTTCAATTTGAATCTATCCCAGATCAGATTTTGCGATTTGAAATCTTTACATGTTAAATGTAAATTAGATAATTAAGTTGAAGTTGTTGACCTCCAGCCTGTCGAATTTGTTTTGTTTCCGTTTTTTTATTTAATGCACGAAAAATATAAAAAATAGTTTTGGAAACACTTCCCGTACCTGTCTCAAAGATCTGCGCGATAAACAAGAACTTGTAAGACCCAAGAGCAGGACTTGTTTGGTTCTATTAGAAAATTTAACGTTAATGTTCAAGAGCGTAAAAAACAAACAAGAAAGACTTTCTGTATTTTTGAAGGAAATTATTATTTTTCAAAAAAATATTTATTTGTGCTTACCAGTACTTCTTTGTCGCGTAGAACTTTGAAACAGGTATAGGAATGGTCAATTAAGCATACAAATAATTAATATTTGTCAGAAACTTCAACCCAATAATTAGAGAAGCTATCAATGTGAAACCTAACAATTCGGACAATATAACGGACAGGAGCCCTCGTCGTATTCGGTTCAGAATTTTCGAGCACCCTCCGGAAGACGGAAGTATAGGGCCATAGGGCAGCGCTGTCCACCTGTTCTCTGTAATATAATACAAGCAAGCTGTATTATATTCATGACCTGGTTTTTCAGTACATCTAAGAAATAATAGCAGGTGGTCTTGCAATAATAATTTTTTCTTAGATTTTATAACATGTCATAACCAGTATACATATGTGTAAGTATAGACATTCGCGAACCTGATTTACGCGCAGAATCCGGGTAAAATCGAGTCAAGTCGAGTCCCTAGTATTTTCTCCTTGGGTGTCCTTGATATCAGGTGATATGTGAAGAATATACCTAACTTTTTTCAGTAAAATGAAATGCACTTTCCTATATCTCTCGTGTTTGTTTAAGGCCCGACCTACATAACAACAAATAGCGTCAAACTCCTTAAGAAATAACAATGTGGTTAATGAGATGATTAGCATTAGCATAACAAGTAGCTAATTAAGATAAAATATTTACGGAGGTATTTTTTTTTATTTGTGGCTGTAAACAAAAACAAAAACTGAAGAAGTGCCTTATAAGTGATCTTTGAGACGTTTTAGCCAATTCGTCACAGTAGTTTACAATTATCATGCATCGCATTTAAATTACAGTAGATCTATGAAACACAAATAGATAGTAGGCACACTGTAAAAAATTTATGTTTTCAACTTCCAACACAGTTATGGAAGTTTACGACTAAAGCGCAATGTGGTTTTACAATACATGATGAATTGCACAGAAAAAACGTTTTATTCTCAAAAACGAAAAGGTGTCAAAATGTACTGAAACAAAATTGAACCATAATTGTTTCATATTGATCAATAAGAAATTGAAAGTAATTCAATTGTTTTCCATTTCATACATTGATCAAGAGAGCGAACATAGCTGAAGTTCAAAATGAGTTTATAAGAAAATTACCAACTTTAAAGTTCACAATAGAATTACTTTACAAATGTTGTAATTGCTTTACAATACCTACGCAGAAAAATGATCTGTATACTTTACAAGACGATTGGTATAAATACGAATAACTTGAATTTTTGGTAGATTTTACTGGAGGCTACGTGGAATGCTACGGAAAATCATTTGGTTTAACTGAATTTGTAAAATCGATTAATGAGTCATGTTGTCCATAAATGTACCGATCGAGTTCAAAATTATACGGATCCTTCTTTTGCGAGCCTCGATGACAATGTTACATTACATTTTATATTGTAAAGTTTTGTTAAATCACAAACAATTTTTAACTGTTTTGTTATTGCAATCAATTTCATCTCGTGGTCCAGCAGCCGATCCGGCAGCAGCAGTTGTATTAGCGGTCAATTGGCCACTTTTGCTTTAGAAATTTAGAATTAGAACGTCGCGCAAAAGGCGCAAACGGGTAACGATATCTGCAGGTATAGAAGTGAGAGCACGTGGGATAGGCGTGCCATTTAGACTTCGTTGGCCATACGTGCAGCATTTTTATTAAGAACCCACGGGATACAGTAGATGCAGGAACCGGAAAGAAGTACTGGGATTAAATCTAAATGTCATCTCGAGAACAACTGTAACAAACATATATATGAGCTAATTTTTTTCAATTACACACGCCTATTGAACATTTGTTCACTCTACATTAATTTTAGTGTAAACTGCAATAATGGATTCTTTTCATTTGTTGCATAATGTAGTTGTCAACTGCTTGCAACTTTTTGATATCCTGATGAGCTCTTGTGTTTGAATATAGTTTTTAGTTAATAAATCGGTCATTTTTCACTTTGTAAAAATTTGTTAGAATCTTTCATTTCTGATCTTTCAACCTCGAAATTATAAAGAACAACGATCGATTTGCGCTGCTCTCCGGATTTTCACGCCCACGTAACGATTTCGAAACACTCGGTAATCGCGGCTCGCTTATTTCCGTAAGTTTTATGGATAAATCTCTCAGAGACAAATCAGGTCGAATCGAATCGGATCAAGTGGTCCAGTAAAATAGCAATTCATAAAAGCATAAATCCAGATTATTACAAAGTTCTCCACGTGATACAAATATTCAACCGTGAGAATAAAGGTCACGTTTTATACGTCTACACTGCTAATAATTTTTTTCAGTACATTTAAAGAATAAGTACCTGAAGTCCATTACAGAGCAAATATACCTTGAAGTTCTAAAGCTTTAGTATTAAAACTTAAGAAATAGTATTTATACTTAAGAATCGTGAATTGGAACTTATGAACTTATTTTTGAAATTTACGAAACAAATATTGAAACTCGAGAACAAGCCTAAAATTCAAAAATCAAAAGTAATGAAAAGTTAAGAATTTATGTTTTAAGAAGTAGCAATGAACGAGATTGGAATTTAAGCACAAAATTATTTGAACTTTGATTGTTTATTGATTATATACCAATTTCATTCAGAAACTAATAAGCTCTGTGTTCTAATATAGTTTTTTAAAACTGCGATGAAAGCTTTGTAACTTTACTTTCGGTGCCATATTTTTGTATGCCTGTATCTGAATCATCAGATATCTGAAATTCATAAAATAACAGCATTATGCACATTATACAGATGATACGTAAAAATAATGTCTTAATTCTTGTTCTTAATATTGTCTGTTCTGTGAATAAAATTATTATTTTAAATTAAAGTACATTACTATCATTAAAAAAATATATATTTTGTTCTCCACCGGTAGAAAAACCACGCTTCAAGACGCTGCATCCTTAGATTAATTCATTAAAAATATTTCTTAATCTCTTAACGTTTCTTTAACATCTCCAGCGTGCAGCAATATTCAACAAAATGTTTGTATTTTGTTTGATGATGGCTTGTAAAAGGCTTAAATTGTAATTTAAGGAAGAAAATTACTGATTGACATACCCCCATTCCCAAACTGAAGAACGGTTTATAGAAGCAGAAAAATTGAAACCAAAATTAATTTAAATACAGTTTGAAAGAGGCTGCAGTAAATTTCTCATAAAATATGAGTTTAAGTCAAAATTATTTGTTTCATAATAGTTATTTAATATTTTGTATTTTTCCTTCAATCTTACGAAACAGTCATAATTTTGATCCAATCTTAATAAACAATAGCTCATTTCATATACTGCAACATTTTCTATAATTCTATTCGTTGAATTTTATTAAAAATCATTTAAACTTTGGGAAGTCCTTAAAGAGTACGGAGTACATGGTTGGCTCCTACAAGCAATACAAACAATATATGCAGGCA
>JAABKJ010007466.1:0-14395 GCA_011634705.1 Andricus grossulariae | reverse complement strand
GGGGGGGGGGGGGGGGGTCCCGAGTCAGAGCCTCGTGGTGTTACACTGAGTTATTAAAAATAATAATAATATTTTCAATTGTAAGTTAGACTGTTAAATCAATTATAAATTTCATACGTCTGTCAAAATTAATTCTATTTCACTAGCGCCATATTCAGATTCCAATATTCTTAATTTGTAATATATATGTCATATATATATTATATTTATATATTAACGATTTACATATGTGATTCATCAATAACATTAATTGCGAGAAGTTCTGCTGGAAATCCATGCTTTGAAAATTTGACCAATATCGTTGATGCGTTTCTAACAATATTTGTAGTTAGATCAAGGATAAATATCGATGGTGTAGCTATCCATTTTATTCCGTGTGATAATTTTGTGTTAATTTTGGAAATCTGAAGTAAATATTACATGACAAAAAAGTATAGATAAACCAGCGGAATTTTTTAAAAAGCTTTCATACGTGATTATTCAATACACACAATGCCAAATTAATTTAGCTAAGGCTCTTTTAACGCAGAATTTAATAAGCTTTCCAACGATGAGAAAAAAGCTTATATCTATATTCTGGACAGCGTCATCACCTTTTCAAAATCAAGGCTAACTTTCAATAAGTCATCCGGTTAGTAGTTCGATACTATTTGTCGGTAGTGTACAGGTATATATCAAAATGACCCCAAAGCTGACTTATTACACCATATTATCAAGTCGAATTCTCCTCCATTATTCCCGAATTTTCTATGGAGAATATAAAAAGAAATCCCAGGTCGATTCGTGTTTACATGAATCGACGACCCGAAATTTCCTTCGAGAGTCTCTGAAGTAGCTGCTAAGCACGAATTCCCGTCAGATTTATAGTGTCTATAGAATCCGAGGAACTCTCTCTTTCTATGCCTCCTTTTTCTCTCTTGTGGCACAACATAGAGTGCAGGTGTAGGAGGCATCTTTGGGATTGGGACCTGCATTCCTCGAGTTTAATGCGCGCGGGTGCGAGCTGTGCCGATCGGGTTAATCGTCGCGAACCTTCCCCCTATTTTCTCCCACTGACCCCACCCCCATCATCCTCGCGCCGAACCACCTAGCGGGATTTGCATTTGCAGAAAGGTAGTATTTAGTTGCAACGGAATAATGCAATTATCAAATTAACCCTCACACCCCCACATAATTGCTCACGACTCTCGATTTAAGTGGATAATTATTGGGAACCGAAGGGTCAAGCGGTCAGAATTCGGCAAGCGTCAGAATGTGGGGCGCCATTTCGGCCGTACCGTGTAATTTATCTGTGTACACGCATCTTCTAGCCTCGATTTTAATAGACATCGAAAGCGATGCGCTTCGATCGAGACTGACAATGAAAGAGAAAGAGAGGAGAGAAATGTAGCCGAAAAGAGAAAGAGGGCAGTTTTAATTACTCCGAAGGAATTTTGCCGATGCATTTATTTTAAAATTACGTTTAATTGCGTTATTTAGAGCTTGAAATGTTATTTGTTAAATATAGTTGTTTGATGGGATATAGCTATTAAAAAATTAAAAACTTTATACCTCTAACAAATGTATGCGTTCTAAAGAATATTTCTTAAGCTTTTTCGGCGTTATTGCCGAAAACAATAGACAAGAAAAATTAGCTAATTAATTAGTAACCAAAATCACTAACTGAAGAATTAGCCAATATTTTCACTAATTGTATTTAGTAATATAAACTTGTGATGATCCTAGCTGGGGGGTTATATTGATCCTTTAAATTAGATAGATTCTTCTTTTTTGTTCTTATGATTGGCCTTAGGATACACAAATAAATTGTTTATTTTTTAGAAGTGAAACAGACGTTTATTCTAGATGAATTATTTCACATGATATATAATGTGACATTTTATAACAGAATATGTTTATGGGATATATTGTAGAACGTATATAAATATATATTCGTATGTGTGTATATTATTTCATAATTACATTGTAAACTATGCAACTCCGCTGACCTTGCAAGCGCCTCTCTCTCTCTCTCGCCCCCTTGGACCACCTCATCCGGTATATCGGGTTCCGGTAAACCGGAGTCCCAATGTATACGCTGAATTGCTGATTTTTATGGTCGACAGAATTTTAATTTGAAATTTAATGTGACATTATTATCTGCGACTCGTTATTTTTAAGCTCTAAAATCTTTGGTATATGTTATACTTCAGGCAAATTACCTTTATTACTCTTTATGCTATTTTTACTATTCCATTAGTGAAATTCTATGAATTTTTCCATTTTCAAAGTCAAGGTGGTTATAAAATGATAAAATCTTCTTTGAAAGTTTATATATAGTTGGATCGATGCAGCAACTTTCTAGGAAGTTCTGAAGCTGTTATGACATAGAAGCTTTGTGATAACATGAACCTCTATATGTCTAGTGACTTCGAAATTGATCAATTTATAATTTTAACCAAATAAAATTAAATTAATTTAAATAATAAAATTCATTAAGGCGTTTCCAGCTATAAAATTGTTATGCGTAAAAAGAAAATATATATGATTGTACACCCATCTTATTAAAACAACTTTGTACTGTTACACACTTTTTTTATATATTTTACTGAAAAAAAGGTAGAAGCGTTTTAAATTTGAATCATTGAGAAATTCGGTAAGAGTTTTCACTGATTAACAGTGAAATCTAATTGATTCAAATTTGGAGAGAGCCCAAACTGCTTGGTTTGTAATATATACCGCACTTTATATAGGCTGGCATAAACATTTTTCTTGTTATAGTTACTACCTGCATTGTTACTTCAACAAAATGGGTAATAACGCGAACAATAAAAAAACCGCAGAACTAATATTTTTAAAAACAAGTAGTAAAGTCTATTTCTGCCCATTTTTTCAGTATGAAATTCTGCATTAAAGCAAACAGTCAAAACCGTGTTGAAATCTGACATTTTGATTAAAAGTAAGTTAAATATCAGGAAAAATCACAAGAAACTATCAGTTTCTCAAATCCACTAAATGTTGTATTTTGCATAGTAAATTTACTTCACGTATAAAATGTATATGGATCATTCGAAAGGTTTTTTAATGAATGCGGAAATATGTCAGTGATTTAAATTCCTATTTTTTTTTTCATTTTTTTTCAATCAAACCTAAAAGAACTGCCAATTTCTCGTTTTTAAGTTCAGCGATCTCGCTTTTATATAAAGTTATAAGGTAAATTGTACTAAATAACACGAAAATAATTTTATTGGAGTATTTGTTTTGCTTTAACATGAATATTTAGAAGGCTGAAAAATCTACTTTTCTTCAATTTACTATTTCACATCGAATGATTTGCTCTAGTCCAAACTTTATGTTGGAGTATTATATGCAAATTCATACATTTAACCTAGTACAAAAGTGCATCAGAGGCTTTTCTGTGAATTTTAATTACTGAGGTAAAGTGAATTTCTAAAACAAATTCTATTCTCACGGGTTTCATGATTAATTTAAATAATACTCCCTTTATATAAAAATCTTTTTCAGAGAAATTGTGTATTTCTTGAAGATGTAACTTTTTGTGCACAACGTTTTTTGGTGAAATAATTATTTTTCGAAAAAAAAACAACCAAAAATCAAAATCACGCTGATATTTTATGGGTTTGGTCAAAAAACAGACTATACCTTGAAAAGTATGCATTTTAGAAACAAACATGTACACAAAAAATGTAGGTCTCAATAAATTACATATTTTTTCTGAAATACATTTTTTCGTGTAGTAAATAGTTTAAGAGTGATTTTATGAATTTGTTTGAAAACTACTTATTGTAGAGGAAACTGTTGAACAGAAAATACTTGTAGTTTTTCAAGATCTTTAAGTCTCATATAAAAGTGCCACTCCTAAACTATTGACTGCATGAAAAATGTTTTAGAGAATTTTCTGTAATTGAGTGAGATCTGTATTTTTCGTGTACAATATTGTTTTTTAAATGCATGCTTTTTAAGGTATGGTTCATTTTTTTTGCCAAAAATCACGAAAAATCAGGGTGATTTTTATTTTGGGTCGATTTTTTCCGATTATTTTTACGTAATAGCATTATTTTTCAAAACTAATCATGAAAACGGTAAAAATACAGATCGCTCAAAAAGTGTACTGTACCTCAGAAATTTAAATGCACTGAAAAGCCTCTGTGGCTTTTTTGTACAAGATTGAATGTATAAATTTCCATATAATATTTACATATAAATTTTGGACTATAGTAATTAAATGGATATGAAAATGGTAACTTTCATGAAAAGTAGATTTCTTTAGCATTCTAAATATTTATGTAAAAGCAAAATAAAGGCTTCACTAAAATTACTTCCACCGAATGTTTAATTAGTATATATAGGTAGGTACCTTATAACTTTATACAAGAGCGAGATCGCTGAACTTGGCAATGAGAAATTGGCAGCTGTTTTAAAGATATATTATAATTGAATTATATACATAATTACATATAGAAAAATTTGCTTGCGCAGTGCTCAACCACAGAACAAATTTTGTCTAAACTGAAATTTCTGAAAGTATGAGTATAATATTCATTAGGAACTAAGTTAATATTAACAATAAAATTACTGTTTGGACCCACTCCGTCCGCTTGCGGGTTCGAAATTCGAATCCCGCTTCGCACTCTGGAAGAGCCTCAGCGGCTTATGCGGTAAACACTGGCCTAGCAAGTGAGTTGTTCAACTTCCCGAGGGTCGTGGGACCGGTACCTCTACAGTAAAATGGTTCTCTACGTACTTAAAGCTGTTACTCTTGGTGGCCCGGAACTCACCTTAAACTGTGGGTCTCCCTCCCACCACCAAGTAAGTGTGTGGTGGGTGTGTAAAGGAATAGGGAAGAGATACAAGAAAAATGTAAACCCGTAGGGGACACATTAGAAGCTTCCATTCCAAAGATTTTCTCACAAAAGAAAATTAGTTTATCTACTAAATAAAGTGGTGGATACGTAAATATTAATACAGTCAACTTTCTTTTATTCTACTGGCCTTGAAACGTATACGTTCGGTTATTCTAGGACTGGAGGGGTCCCCCCCACCTCTACCGTGAATGGGCAGGTTCTTTTTATCAATCGATCTAGCGTCGATAGGTGGAAATGTCAGCCGTCAGGAAGGTTAGTACATGGTATAGTCACTTGAGATATTTTATTTTATTTCGTGAAACTGAAAGGTCGTGAATCGACAAAAGAATGGAATCTGGCTGAGAAAATCCATTCTACACTTGAGAAATATTACTATTTGTACTCTCTTGAACTGAACGAGTGAAATTGTCACTGGTTGAATCAGTATTTTGAATTATCACTGGTGAACAAGTGATTTTTCCACTTTGACTGGATGAACCAGCAAGTGATTTCACTAAAATAGCGCTACTGATTGTACCAGTGACGCCAAATGATAGACTGAACCAGTGATATAGCGATCCACGCGGTCAAGACATGAACCTCCAAGCGTCTGGTACGCGCGCGTCTCTGGTCAGGTATTGGCATTTCTCGAGTGAAAACGAGTGAAAGTGCGGTTTTTAAAAGTTAATTTTGCTAAGGCTAGAACAAAAGTGCTGAATGATAAGTGTCATACCTAACCAGCTGACGGGTGGCAACGCGTACAACCAGATGACTACTGGTACTGAGAAATCAGTGAACCTCACTGATTAAACCAGTACCGGGACTTCACTGAATGAACCAGTGAATTCTCACTGATTGTCAGTGGCACACTTCTGGCTATTTCAACCAGTGAAATTTCACTGGAAATCATTGAGATTTCACTGGTGCATTTTAAGAGAGTACATTTATGACTTTTTCGTTTAGAATATTTTCTCTAAAAAGTTGTCTGTATTTCCATGACGACATGCCAAATACTCAATTCAAGGCTTCCCCCTCTTCGGGCCTCTTTTTTTTAATTGGTCACCCACTGATGCGGGCATGAAAGTACAGGAACCTTGGTGGGAGATTACGAAACTGCGCAAATTAGAATAAGCGTGTATAGGGGTTGTAGAATAACTTAACTATAGAATAAGCGAAATGTAGAATAGAACAAAGTTATTAAATATATATTTCAAAATTTTCAATTCATTTGTAATATTTGTTGCTAACGATAACAAACATTTTATTCTTATAATTTTTGTTGATACTCAATCACTTTGAAACCGAATATAAATTGATTTTATGAGACAATTAATGCTACATGACTGTCAAATATGCACAATTTTATTAATTATATATAAAAATATTTATAACAAGGCAGTAATTGACAATATCGAGTAATTTTCCATGATGAATATTATTCTAATACAAGATTTCAGCATTTTCATTTAAGAGAAAATGTTTTTCTGATGTGATTCAGCATTGCAAAGAGGTATTTATTTATATATAAATATTTTATAACAAATTTTGACATATAAGCCGCACACCGGATTTTCTAGCTTCAAAACCCCCCAAAAAAGTGCGGCTTATATGCGAGAATATACGGTAACCTTCAGTAACAAATATTTCTTAGTTTAATATTATACATTTCATAAAGCGTTAAAGTAGAATTATCAGTTCGAAGACTGTAGGCTAGAAAGATTCAAAATAAGGTCAAAATACAAGAAAAGGTTAAACAGCGTCAAAGTATTGTCTTGAATATGAAGAAAGTAGCCTCTATAGATTTCAAGTAGGTCCTGTAGATTGAACTGGAGTCAAAGGAGGCTCTAATGTTTCATTCTATAGAAGTTAGAAGTTAAAAGTTTAAAGTAGGGGCTATAGGTTGGAATAGCATCAAAGCAGGTTCTAATAAGGAGCTGCAGGTTCAAAGTAGGGCCTAAATTTTGACTCGATAAAACGCTTTAAAATACACTGCCATATAAAAAGAAGTAAACACATCCGTAAAGACGATTATCGATATACTTTAGGAGCAATTCACAAATGAAAACTATAATCGAAATAGAACATCCGAAAGTGATCAGGAAAATTAGCGGAATAAGAACGCTCACTGATTCTAGCTCTTCTTCAGTTTCCCACTGAGTTGACTTCTTTGCAGGAGACGAAAATTCCTTTTCCCAGTGATAAATCAGACCAGACTGTATTAGCCTTGGGATGATTGCGTTGACTTGACGGATATAAGGTGAATTCGGTTCAAAGTACATAACCTTTTGGCTAATCCATAAACGTTCCTTTGCGATTTTCATCACAGGATAATTATTTGCGTCTCTGTGTTCGCTAATTGCAATCAACGCCGTTGATTCTCTAAGAATGCATGCAACATTCTTCCCCTGTAGCAGCATATCAATGCATTCTTTATTTTTCAAAACAATTCTGGATTTCGTAACCAAAGCTTGAATAACTGGATTATTTTGTTTACTCAGCGCGGACAAAATGTTTTCTACCGTCATTGGAGTGATATTTGTCCTATTTATGTCTTCTAACGTGTCAATGGTCATTTTTGTTTTTTTTTGGTGTCATTTTCGTGTCGGTTACCATTGCCAATAAAGTGGACGAGAATATCGAGAGTGCAATTAGAATTGAGGCAAATGCAATCCTTTCTGCTAATTTAGATGTTTCATGAGGTACTGTAAATCCTAAAACTCCTCGTAATATTTCAAGCCAGAGCCAAACATTGTTATCGAATTTCAGCAAAATGGTGATAATCCGAATGATGATAACCAGTAAAACCAAGAAGATTCATTTCAGCGTGGGAGATACGGTAGAAATCTTGGAAGTTACGACAGGTATCAAGGCGCACAATGATATAGATCCAGTACTTATACTGTTTAGACTTTGTCCCTCACAGTTAGGGAACGTTCCTCCGTGGTTAATAATGAATCGAATTGTATTGTTTCCAAGTAAATACGCGAACCCAGTTCGTTTTTTTTATTGCAATGCCAGATACCAAACGATTCCTCTTGGGCTAAAACTCCCGATAATCTGAAGTTCATCTTTTTCGAAAGGGTTTTCGCGAGTACCACATCAGGCTCAGAAACTTTAGCGGGATATTCTGACAAATTGCGTTTTACATAAACGTAGGGCGGTAAATGGAAGTAGCCCACCTCCATTTCTAATCCATTTAAATCCAGCAGCTTATTCGGAAATATTTTTATTTTCTTTGTGCATTCTTGCTGTGTGTAGATTCCATTGAACGGATTGAAATCGTGCACCATCGTGATAAGTTGATCTTGAATCTGAAGCAAACCACTATTTTCGACTGGTTTTCTGGCAATCTCAAGAACCGTGAAGTCGAGAAGATAATTGGACCACATTTTTTGGAATAACTTTCTGTAACTGAGTTTAGCTTTCTTTGGTAAGGCAATCATCAAACATTTTGGTCGAGTTTTCGATTCTGATAACTGATTTAAAAAGTCCTTTGTGTCAGTGGATTGTAATTGTTGTGAGTTTTCTTTTAAAAATGGAATCGTGACGAAAAAAGTTGTTTTTGGAAAACGTTGATATAAAAAGCTTGAAGCGTTAATTGGAGTATTGAGAGAAGTAAAATCACGTAAACTGATTATCTGACTCGGACTGTCCTGCTGGATTTGTTCGATAACGTGAGATATTCGCTTGTCCTGAATTTGCACATCTTCACTAATGATAAGCATTGTTTGATAAATTTGCATGTCTTTTATAATGTGCTAAGTGAGACCTTTGACACATTTTTGGTCATTAGACACTGCGGAAAAGTTTAAAAAGAACAAAAAAAGAGCAACCACGCTGCTGAATTTTATGTTGAGTATCATTGTATACTCAGACTGAGTACAATCTTTTTTAAACCTTGGCTTGAAAATAGCCCAGTCTTTAAGTTTTATTTGCATGAACCCTTCAGCTTTGCGTCCAAAATAAGATTCCGAGCAGTGTTCAGGAACTCGCTTTCTGGAAATCGCTCTTTTCTGGTGTATATTGTAAAAAAACATTACATAGTCAAAATAAAGTATATAAAATTCCCCGTAAAACTAGAAAAAATTATGTTCTAGCTCCAATAGCTTAGAATATACAGCCTTCAAAAACGACTTTCCAGTGGCAATTTATTGTAAAATTTAATATTTTGTTTTCTATCTGATTTTCAGTGCATCTTGCATGCAAATATTGCTTCGTTGAGTTAAAGTAGATTGAAACCGACCGATTTTTCATAACATCTTGGTAAACGCGTAGTTTATGAAAATATCTCGCTTCTTTGTACCAAATTTTCATAAGTTTAGCCAAAAACAACCTGATTTAAATTATTTTTTAAATATTTCCTAGCAATGTGAGCTCGTTTTAAAAATAGAAATTTTCTTCAATTATTTGAATTTTTCAAAGAAAAGCTCACTTCTCTAGAAAGTATTTTCAAAAACTTTCAAATTAGACTGTTTTAGATACGAGTATCGATGTTTAGAGCAAAGAAACAAGGTATTTTCAGAAACTACGCTTTTAACAAGATTTTCTGAATACTTCGTCTACTTTAGGAAGCGATAACGTAGGATCTGTTGTAGTTAAAACATTGTTTTTTTAATTTTGCAGGGCATTTAGTCTGCTGCAACATTTTTATGTAGGATGAACTTCAAATGAGATATTGAAAAAATATTAAATTTTACACCAAATATACACTCAAAAGTCTCCAGAAAAAGAAATGAAAAAACAAATATATGTGATTTCTTTTTTTTTTATTCTGAACCGAATTGATGCACCCATGTTGTTAAAAAACAGCTTATTGACAATATTGTTGCGTCGAAATTGTTTCTTTTGAAACTAAGTATAAACCAATTTTCGTGTAAAGAGTTTTAACAAAGTTTTTATTATTAATACTTGCCGCCAAAATTTTTGGCAATTTGGAATGCCGGAAATTTTTAGTTTTTTAATTTTGAACTCTTTGAATCTTTATTAGTGAAATTGCACTAATTACTACTAACATTCTACTAATTTAATAGAGACAGTGAAGCTATAAAGTTTAGTAGAAAATTACATACTAATTGAATTAGGCTAAATATTTACTAATTCGATAGTATAAAACTACTAATTTCTTAGTGAAAATATATTAATTTATGTAGGGCTGCATACATAATTTAAAAACTATTAATTTATTAATAATTAATTAATTATTTATGCACGTAATTCTGAATGCAATTGGCAAATTTCTTCTGAATCATATTTAGAGAATTCAGAGTAAATACAATTATGGAATATTTCCATTTTTAACGTCATGTTGGGTATCAAATGCAAAACGCTCATTTGAAAGGCTCTAGTAGATCGATTACATTTTTTTAAAATTCGCAATCAATTATGACATATAAATATTATGGTTAAACCAATTTAATAATTTCATAGAACTTAAAAAAAACCGTAAAATATGTTCGAAATCAGAACATAGAATCGCTCATCATTAATGAGAAATTGCATTAATAGAAACGAATAGATGATGTAATCATATTTATGGTTGGATTAACCCTACTTTATTGTTGGTATAAATATAGCAATATAAAATGTGCGTGTTAGCCATGTGATTCTTGATGGTTATGAAGGGGTCTGCGCAGATGCGCCCGTTACAAAAGAAAAAAAAGCGATTCCGGTAAATGAGCCATCCAGCGAATATTGCTAAATAACTACTGAATAACTACCAGAATTACACATTTTATATAATAGTAACGTATATTGCAACATTGTAACACAACATAAATACGCTGTTTTTTTCATATTTAAGTTAGTGCATTTCGTATTCTTTATGATCGAAGTATACGTATTACATTGTACATATACTCGTATTTTTTTAACCCACAGTTGTATGGCTGAATCGACCAAGGCACTTCTATCAGTGTGAAAAAAATGGAATCAGGTCAGGTTATCGCAATAAGGGTTTCTTTTACGACCGTGTACATATACATCATATATGTAATTACATATGCAAGAGGAAATCGATGATGCAGCCTTTCTATATAAAACTGAATTTGTACCTTGTCTTGTGTTAATATTAAATATACTTTAAATGTTATTTATAGAGTTATTAATCACATTATATTATATTGCTTCCTCATAAAGGGAGGTTTGTAATGATCTACATTTTTCAATCTACTTTTTTGGCATCTTTCGATATAATTCGACCCCACTCAAAAATGTCATCTAAGAAACAATGTGTGTGGTAAGCTGTCCTATTTCGGTGTTTCAGTGAATTATATTACTGCGATATTCTTCAATAGCGCCGATAACAGCCGCATAATAATTGTGTATTATTTGCATAATAACCGCGTCATAGGTATAATATATGTAATAGTTGTGTATTGGTCTTAATAAGCATAATAGTGATTATTCTGTGCGATTTTCTGACGAGCGAATACCCCCTCGGTATTTGTTCGCGTCTTCGAGACGCATCGTTTGACCTGTTGAAAAACCTTTCATGACCTCCCGTGTGACCTACCAATACTGATATTTCATTTTCGAACAAAATTATTTACCTTGTTCATGCGGGAAACCTTTTTTGATATTGGGAATATAACAGTACTGTATTTCTGTATATTATTTTGTATGTTCTTCTTACAGTACTGTGATTTATTGTTCGCGTTTTCAAGTCGCTTCGAATAATCTATTGATACAGCTTACATGATCTGTCATGATCTATCAATAGCTTATAAAAAATCTTAAAATATGTTTCGAGTAAAAACACAGAATCGATCATTGTAATCATTAAATAATGAAAAAGCGCATGATTTTACACATATTATTTATCGTCAAGTGAACTAAAAAAATTGAAAAAGTGGAATTAGGTCAGGCTATCGTAATACTGAAGTATTTTGCGAAGATGTACATCATATATGTACTTATGTATGTATGGGAAATAAAAGATGCAATTTTATAATGTAGAACTGATATCTTATCCTATTTTAGCGTGAGTGCATTTGTGTTATCAGAAAGCTTCGTATTCAATTTTAAATGCTTGTACCTTGTATTGTGTTCGCACAGTTAATAGAGAAACGTTGTATAAAATATTTTAACTGAAAATATAACAGCAAGAGTGAATGAGATATCGATAAAGGGAGCTAATAAAATGATATTCAACATAAAATTCAGCAGTGTGGTTGCTCTTTTTATGTTCTTTTTAAACCTTTCCGTAGTGTCAAATGAGCAAAAATGGGTCAAACATCTCACCCAGTACTTACAAAAAGACGCGCAAGTGTTTCAAACAGTGCTTATCGTTAGTGAAGATGCACAAATGCAGGACAAGCGAATTTCTCATATCATCAAAAAAATTCAGCACGAGATTCCAAGTCAGGTAATCAGCTTACGTCATTTCACTACTCACCACATTTGAATTAATGCTTCAAGCTTATTATATCAAAGTTTTGAAAAAACAACTCTGTTCATCATGATTTCATTCCTAAAGGAAAAATCACAGCAATTACAAGCCACTGACATAACTGATTTCTATAATCAGTTATCAACACCGAAAACTCGACCAAAGTGTCTGATGATTGCCTTACCAAAGAAAGGAAAACTCAGTTACAGAAAGTTACTTAAAACCATGTGGTCTAATTTTTGTCTCGACTTCATGGTTCTTGAGATTGAAGATAAACTAGTCGAAAATAGTGTATTGCTTCGAAATCAAGATTAAAAACAAACTGCTGGATCTGAACGGATTCGAAATGAGGGTGGGGTCCTTTCATTTACCACCCTACGTTTTCGTAAAACGCAACTTATCAGGATATCCCGTTGAAGTTTCTGGCCCTGATGCTGTAGCCGCGAAAACCCTTTCGAAAAAGATGAACTTCAGATTATCCGAACTTCCATCTCAAGAGGAATGGAACGAACAACACAATTCGATTCATGACCGATCAGGCAGGGATATTGCCGAACTGTGAGAGAGTAGGTTTAGGCAGTATCTACTTGGTTTTAATAGTTTTTATCATCCGGATTATCACCATTTTGCTGAAATTCATCAACAATGTTTGGCCCTGGTTTGAAATATTACGAGGAAGTTTAGGATTTACAATAACTCGAGAACCTTCTAGATTATCGGAAAGGATTGCATTCATCTAAATTCTTATGGCGTTCTGCATATTCTCTTCCAACATCTTTGCAATGCTAACTGACACGAAATTGATGAAAAGAACTGAGGAGAATATTGACACACTAGAAGAATTAAATAGGACAAATCTCATTCCGACGATGACAGAAGTCTATTTATATGCAATTAGTGCAGGAAATGATCCAGTTTTTCGAGCATTGGCTGCGAAATCCATGGGAAACAGATGAAGAGCCTGGTGCAATGGGCATTCTTATGTCAATGACTTTTTTTTGTCACGTTCGGATGCTGTCTTTCAATTATTGTTTTCATTTGTGAATTGCTCATGAAGTACGTCGTAGTATTGTCCTTTTGGTAGTTTTGATGGAAAATTTCAAAGAGAAGTTGGGAAAAATACGAATTTTGAATGAACTATGTTCGGAAGATTCCGTTATACTAGACAGTACGTTCTTTTTTTCTATTGCCGTTTCTTAGCATTAATTATAAGTTGTAAGAGGATTATTTAATAGGATGGAGTGAAAATCAAATATCTTATTTAAAATTATAAAAATTCCAATGCGACTTCCAAATATATATATTTTTGTCACCAAATTAATGTTCACGTAAAAGTTTGCATCGAAACAAAAAGATTGTACAGCATATCGGCAGTAAAAAATGTACAATCTTGGAATCTTTGAAATTATTGGAGACTTAAGAAATTTGAAAATTTAAAAATGGCACAATTTCAAACAAAAGTCTTCGAAGTTCAAAACTAAACGAAATGAAAGTTTCAGAATGAAATAATTTCAATTTTAATGTAATCCAAATTAAACTATTAAAGTGTCTATTATTCAAAAGGTTTATTGAAATTGACCAATGAAATATTTTCCAATTTCAAGAAAATGAAACTATTTCATTATGTAATGTTGACATAATTTAGCAAATCCGAATTTGAAGTATTCCAGTCTAAATAAACAAATTTTCTAGGGTTTACGTTTTGAACAATAGTGCGCTGATTTTTCCTTGGATTCTGCCGAGATCTGAGCTTAGAACGAATAAGTCGTAAAAATTTTCAATTGTAAAACCGTTTACAAATCCATTGTTGAGGTATATGATTTTTTATAAATGTTACTGCTTATTTCTTCCAATTTCAGACCTTGCTAGAATATGATCTGGAAAATCCTTGAATTTGCCGAGAATTTGAAAACAAAATTTCACTAGATACCCTGCAGTAATAATGTGTAATAGTGCGTAATAATTGCGTAATGGCGAGTAGTAGGTTTATATTTATTTATATTTTCTCTTCAGGATCGAAAACAATTCATTGAATTGAAATTATTTGAATTTGAATAGTTTATATATAGTTAAAAGTTTGTCATAAAGACAACCGCAGGATTTCGCCGGGAGCAGGTGCTAATCTTAAAAATTGCACTTGCTCCCAGCGAAATCGCGGTAAAAT
>JAABKJ010007465.1:2107-20946 GCA_011634705.1 Andricus grossulariae | reverse complement strand
GTCAACGTAGAACAGCCATTGGCTGTTCTTAAAGAAGAAGAAGAAGAAGAAGAAGAAGAAGAAGAAGAAGAAGAAGACGTGTTAAACCCTAGATGTGGCACCTCACTAGCGAACCTATAATATGTTCCAAGAACTAAAGAAATGCCATTGGTTTAAAAGAGATATCTCCATCTCTTTTTAACTGATGGAATTTTTTTAGTTCTTGAAACTTATTATAGGTTTGCTAATGAGGTGCCGCATTTAGGCTTATAATATCTTTGGTTTCCATTCGTGGCAAACATGAACGAATTCTTGGACGTGGCTCGTCCAACTTCCCACTTATAGGGATACTACTCCTTACTATTCCTTCGCCCTGCCGATTGAACGGCACTCAAACGGCACTGCCCAGTGCCGTTTCAATGCTGCTCGTTTAAAGCTACTCAGATTCCAGATTTAAATGTCTGTAGAAGTTCGTTTTATACCTGCAACTAGGCTGCCAAGAGATCAGCTGAAACGTATTAAAAATTAAAAATTTGTAAAATTTTGAAATTACCGCTGCGAAACTTAGAAATTCAGAATCTACGGGTTTCGATGATTTCAGATATCTAACTTTTTTTTTAGAAGTTTAAAATTGGAATGCATATAATGTATCTTGCATATGGAATGAGATACGCTAAAACAGACAACGTTTTTGAATACAACTCCAGCATAGTATATTAGCATATAATTTATAGTTATAAAATATATATAATTCATCAATTTAAAAAAGTCTGAATAATTTGAAGAAAACTTTGAAAGGGGATTCGGGTTGGTGGCGGGCACCTACTGTAAATCATTCTGCCTACCCGGTACGTAACGAATACAACAGGACCGTTGTATGCATTGCAGCATGATCTAATGACCATCCTAGGTGAGGCTAGGTGGAAATGCCAGCCGTCCGGAAGGTTAGCATATGTGGGTCTGCCACGGCACACGGGTTATGGAGAAAATATTCGAAACGTAAAAGTAAATTACAAAGGTCTGAATATTAATAGTTTTAAATTGTAGAATGCTAGGATAAGTGGAAATTTCAGCCGTCAGAAAGGTTACCACATGGGACTGCAACTGCATATGAGTTTTTGGAGAAAATATTCTAAAACGTAATGGTACGTTATAAAGGTGTCGATAGTAATATGTTTCAAGTGTTTCGCGAAATACAATTAACTATACGAAATTTGAGGTGAAAGTACCAGGTTCTGATCAAATCGATGTGATTTACTTTTACATTTAGCATATTTTCTCGAAAACGTCGTGAGATGTATTCCCATGACGTCGTGAAAAAATACTCAATTTAAACCAACGAAGGCGCTTTTCAAGCCTCTTTTTTGTATTGGCCAGACACTGACGCGGAGGAGAGTGCACATGGACCGCGGTGGGAGATGATGGAACTGTGCAACTTAAAATTAGTGCGTATAGGGGGTTTAATTTAAGTGAACTTTAAAATAAGTAATCTTTAAAATAAACGGAAGTTTACTGTAATTGATTTACCTTTCATACTAAAAGACTATTTTGTGATATGCACATTAATTTAATTAATTCTACAGTGATGATTTATTATAAAAAATTGATTTACACATTTAATAATTTCAAAAAAGGGCGCCATTTAAATCCAATGAAATGTTGGATTCATTCTCGGCAAGAGTAAAAATTCTGTTTTTCTTCAAGTGCTATTTCAAAGTTGTAGTGAAATAAATTATACTAAAAAAATGACGGAGATGTTTGGCAGAGGTTATATATAGAACTTAAAAACCTTTAAAGAGTAACAGATGTGAAATAAAGATAATGTAGTGCTGTTTTACTAATAAGAAAATATTAAATAGATCGAGTATTGAGCTCCGGCAAATTTAGCCGTATTTAAAGTTTCTAGTCTGGCAAATTTTTGTGTCAATAAGGAACTTTCTGTTCCGATAATATTTTTTGCTACTTTGGAATAATACTACAATATTTTACTATTTGATCATAAAGTGAGGAATATTAAGTTTCGGACAATGTTTTTAATATGTACACTATGATACTAAATTTTAATGTGAAATTGGATGAAAAATATGTACCAGGTGCTAAATTACAGCATAAAAGGGTGGACGAAACACTATTTGGCAGTTAACAAAGTGGTTGAAGTGCAGAAAACAATGTACCAAAGGGAAAAAGCAACAACTTTTACCGGTATGTAGAATGCAGGTTATGCTTACATCGTGTATAGTGGCATAGTTGGAATAGTAGAAAAATAGTACTTTACATAAAAATTAAATAATCCTTAATGACAAAACATATATAAAAAAAAGGCTGATGAAGTATTTTCAAAAAAATGCAGTTGAAAATGAATTAAAAGCTGCCATTATAAGTGGGTTTTCAGTTTTGAAATTCATGTAGCTTGCAAAATACATGAATAAATGCAAGCAAATGATTTCATTTTTAACATGAATTTTAAGTACATCATCGGGAATATTACTCTTTCAAAATATTAAACAAGGTTTTCGAAATGAAAAAAATAGTTTCATTCCAAGTACGACTTGTACCAACTGCCACTTTTACAATTTCCAACCCAGCACTTCTTGGCCGAACCAACCTTTTTTCTTATTAATGGATTTTCTCCTGGTAAATCATACATTTTTTCATGGGAAACGTTTTATCTTCTAATTGCTCAAAATATTTTTTTTTGCTTCAATATTTACTATTGTCACATACGTCTCAGGGAGGAATGGTACGAAACTCACGGAAGTGCTATAGAGTATTTCCTCTTGTGACGTCATTTCAAAATGACCGAATACCTCAGGAGAAACATTGCATTGTATACATCGCATCGCGTGTATTATCTTAGTTAAAGAATTGTGTTTATCGGCAAATGAAAAGTGTCTAGTGAATATTTCTTGAGTTTATTTGGGGAAGTGAAGGTCCGTTATTGTAATAAACTAAGTGCAATTGACAATTTAGATCCCTACGCTTTGAAAAGTGATGAATTTTCCACAAGTATTAGTGATGCAACCGTAGTGAGTGGGCAGTCGTGTTTACTTTTCGAGGATCACATAATTCTTTTAATTTATGAAAATGGTACTTTGGTGTTTTATTGTGAGTTGTATGAAGAACAAAGGGAGGGACCATGAAATATTATTTCATAAAATTCCAACTATTATAAAAGAAACGAACAAAAAGTTTGCCAGACCGGGTGAAGCATACACTTTGCATGAAAAAATAGAGTTATCGAAAAGAAGACGTGAACTACAAATAAGTGCGATTAAACATGGTCCTTTGAGTGAGTCGCTGATAAGAAATGCAACAATTTGCTCAAACCATTTTATATCAGGTAAGATAAATTAGATACATCGTACACAAGACTGAAGTAATCAAGTTCTAACCTCCAAATTTAATTGCTTCATTTTACTCAATAAATACTAGCATTAAATATTTTTAAAATACTTATCGGTACTCTAGTTTTAAATAAAAGTATGGATACAGAAGGAAAAAGTGTTTACTCTGATAATTTTTTCATAATACAAAAGTTTCGAATGGTTAGGTTAGTTGAAGTTACCATCTGAAAATTTCACTTTACGCAAAAATTATGAAATTAAACAGTTTCTCCCTATGCATACGCACTCTTATTTAAAAAAGGCGTACTGCTCAGTGTTGAAAAATTATTTAATTCTTGTATTTATTCGGTAAAGGGAGGTGATAACATTTTGAAGTTAGAGCTCGTGTCCAACAGTCTTTCCGTTACAAGTCGCTGCAACTTTTGTTCAACTCATATAAGTGGGTTAAATCAATATCTTCTGACAAGTTTCTTTTCTTGGTCATTTATTAGGACGTCCAGTTGATCTGGCCGATGTCAACAATCCGGACTGTATTCCTTGCCAAAATTTAGGTTATGCTGTGGGCACAGCTTTGAAAAGACCGTCTGCTCTTAAACGGCACGAATCTATCCTCTTGCACTCCACTTTTTCAACAATTCCGACTTCGTAAAACTTAAAAGCCTCTATAAGCTTTTATAAGCTAATACTAGTGGGAACTTCTTCACTTTTCAGAGCGTAGGAATCTAAATTGTCAATTGCACTTAATTTATTACAACAACGGACCTTCACTTCACCAGATAAACTCAAAAAGTATTCACTAGACATTTTTCATTTGCCGATAAACACAATTCCTTAACTAAGATAATACACGCGACGCAATGTATAGAATGCAAGGTTTCTCCTGAGGTATTCGGCCATTTTGAAATTGTATGGCTTAATGGAAATACTCTATCCGGTTGTCGACGCGATGCATACTGAGAGTTGAGATTGGGAGCACCGTGGATTATACTCTAGAGCATTTTTGGAGTGAGCGAATGTCATTGAGCCTTTCAGCGTCACATTAGCTGTTTATTGAACTTGAACATGTTTTTCATCATTTTAAACTGCTTTTCGATCTTTCGAACATTCGTGGAGAGTGAAGTGCATACGAATTTTCAACGTCAAATTTGATGTTTCCAAAGGATTTAAGATAAAGGCGTAACTGGACGTTCCACTATCAATTTGTCGTCATCGTGTCGTTTCAAACTGAAAACATGCAAAAAAAAATCAGCATTCATTGATGATGCAGAAAGAAACTAGATGTGGGATATTGGTTTCTGAATGCTTTTCAATGTTTGAAATCTTACAATTCAGTGTGACACCATGCCGTGTCCTTAGCCTCTCGTGCTCCAAAAAAGATGTTGTCAATGTGCACTGTTTTTGCATATCAAATTATGTCTCATACACCTCGCTCTGCACAAAGAGTAAAAAATGCGTTCAGAATTCATGCATTTTATATAAATTTTCAGGTTTTGTAGGTTCCACTTAATTTTATAATTTTCAGTCTCTTCTAAGAGAGAAACTGGAATAAGTAGGAAAAGGACAACAAATATAGAAAATGTAGGATAATCAAATCGACCCCCTAAAGGTGGCCAGGTCGCCTGTCCGAGAAGATCAAGTCGACTATCTGATATGAACAAATCGACCCTCTATGATGAGCAATTCGTCCCTTTATAATTATCAATTCCGTCCTCTGTGATGATCGGTTCGAATCTCTATGACGGTTGAGTCAACCGTTCGAGATGACAAAGTCGAAACTCTGAGATGATCGATTGGAACCTCTTGTTTCAACCTTCTAGAGATAGTCGCTTTAGCCATCTCCAAGGGCTGTATAGTCAAGGGATGTATATAGGCAATATAGTCTGTCTGCACATCTAGATGGCCCAACTGACCTTCCATTTTTCTCCGTGCAGCGGTCCTCCTCTGGACCCTTCGTATCGCTGGTTCGAGACTTGAAACATGCAATTTTTATTCATATTTGTTCGAAATGACCTTGACCGCGAATTGAGGCGAATTGACATGCATTCAATTTGCCCTGGCTCAGTTCGTTTCAACGAATCAGAAAGCCAAATTTGGGCGAATTTAAACATGTTAATTCGCCGCAATCCTCCCGAATTAGTTTCTTTTTACTGGGATCGTAAACTTCAATTATATTATTTCAAAAATTCGAGCCTGGGCTTTTTAGGGGGGGGGGGTAATCTGCCGCGGCTCCCTCTGGATCCACGCCTGCCCCTGTTTTATGGTTTATGAAACCAGCTTAGCTCATGCATGTTCCTAAAAGGGACATTCTGAACATAATCAGCGACCGAAGCAGAAGAGATAGTCAGTTATCGATTAAAATGAGTCTTGCAATTATCGCCTTCTTCGCTCTTCTGTGTGTGGCGCTTCTCATTGGAGCTCTTAACGCAAAGTGTGTTCCTGGAGTTTCTGTAGGAACTAATTCTTTTTGTAAACGTCACAGGGATTGTTGCAAATTTTGCAGTAAGTCGAGAAATTATTAATAAATACTGCAATCCCGAAATTTTCTTAAGCAAATCATTGTCCAAATACAAATTATCTTACACGAGTAGATATATTTTCGATAAACTGAAATGATATTACCATTTAAGCATATGTTTTGAAATAATAACAATTTTTAATTATAATAATAATATTTAATAATAACACGTACTTTTACTCTCAGTTGGATTTAAGTCACGATGCTTCTAAATAGGTATGATGTAGAGAGAAAAAAATTGTGTCATTTATGTTGCAGCTGATTTGTTATATTCTCGAAATAAGATTTTTTTCTCAAAATGAGAATAAAATTTTAGTTATGGTATGTGTATGGTTTTCCGAATTTAATTTTGTGGGAAATAAATAATTGAACAAAATAAAAATAATTACAGAAACTTAAGCAACCATATTTACTTTATCCCATGATGGCGAACACATGTTACCTTTATGTTGTTTTCGACCCAGTCCCAGCATGTATTGTATTGACATATATACATACATTTCTAAAAATTATAAATTTTATCGTTTTTTGTTCAAACAATGAGAACTGGAATTTCATTTTCTAATCATGTTTTTATGAACACCATAAGACGGGGCTAAGCGGGGCATGTTTTTATATCTTTCTCAGTAAATTACACGAATGAATCATAATTCGATATTAATTCTTTAAATATATAAATTATAACCGTTTTTTGCATACTTTCAAGTTAAAACATTTAATTTAACTATAAGTAACTAGTTATTGCAATCCAAAGTGTGTCCGTCTTTAATCCTCAGAGTGGGGCTAAGGTATCCACTTTTGATAAAAAGGGGCAGTTCATAAACTACATTACCAATTTTTTGACTACTTTTGCCCCCCCCCCCTTAAAAAGTAACGTAGCCCAAAATTGTCTCAAAACAGGGAAAATAGAGTGGGTTTTCACAAAAATAAGGGAATAATAAGAGAATAAATTATTTTAAATAAAATTAATGTAAATACCATATTGAATTCAATATACAACCATCTAAATTCCTCAGATTTCGAGTCAAAATATTTTGCATTTTCAACAAAGTAGTTGAATTTTCAACCAAAAGAGATTTTCTACCAAAAAAGAAATTTCAGCCCAGAACAACGAATTTTCAATAACGCAAAAATCAGGTTTAACCAAATAATTACATTAATAACAAAATAGTTGAACTTTCCGAAAAAACAATTTTCACGCAAAAAGTTGAACTTTTAACCAAATAGTTAAATTGTTAAGCCAAAGACGATTTTTTTCGGAAACAGTTGCACTGTCAACTCGAAAAGTTGAATCTTAAATAAAAAAATCTAATTTTCAACCAAAAAAGATTACTTTTCTATTGTGAATGATGAATTTTCTACCAAAAGATGAATTTTCAACCCGGTAAATTAAAAGAAGAAAAAACGAATTTTCAACAAAATAGTTCAATCCTCAACAAAAATGATGAATTTTCAATTAATAAAGATGGATTCTAAACCAAATAGTTGAATTTTCAACTAAAATAGATATTTTTTGAACTAAAAATGGAATCATCCAATTTTCAATTCAAAAAATTAATTCACGCCAAAAAATTGAATTTTTAACCAGTTAGATCAACAACAAGGAAGACAACATTTTAAGCAAATAGTGGAATCCATAACCAAACAGGAATTTTCAACAAAAAATTTAAATTTTTAAAGAAAACGATGGATTTTTTACAAAGTAGTTAAACTTTAATCAAATAGTTGAACATTTAACTGAAAAAGATACATTTTTGACCAGATAGTTGAATTTGTAACAAAAAATATGAATTTTTCACAACGAAGATTAGTGTTCTACCAAAAAAGATGTATTTGCAACAAAATATTTGTCAATGATTTTGGAATTTTTTTAAAATGAGTTTTCAATAAAAATGTTAATTATCTGCCAAATAATTAAATTTTATACCCAACTGATGAAATTTTAATCCAAAAAGACGAATTTTCTACAAAACAGTTCAATTTTCAACCCGAAAATATGAGTTTTCAAATTAATGATGAATCTACAAACAAAACAATTCATTTTTTAAAAAGTAGTTCAAGTTTAAACAACTTAGTGGATTTTTCACAAAAAAGATGAACAGTTGCATTGTTAACCAAAAAGGATGAATCTTTAGCAAAAAAGTTAAATTTTCAACTACAAAAGATCAATTTTCAAATAAAAGGATCAATTTTGAACCAAGTATGAAATAGTTAAATTTTCAGTTAGAAAAAATTAATCCTCAGCAAAAAAACCAACTAATTTTCAAAAAAAAAGTTAAATTTTTAAACAAATGGTTGAATTTTCAAATAAAATTATGATTCTTCAATCAAAAAAGATGACATTTCAACAAAATAGTTACATTTTCAATAAAATAATTGTATTTTCAACCTAATATTAGGATTTTTAACCAAACGAGATAAATTCCAAGCCAAAAATATAACTGTAGACTTTTCAACGAATTGAAAAAAAATCGTCTTATTGGGTTCAGCATTTGTATAACAGTAATGGTCTGTTTGTGAATTTCGTTTATTAAAACTTTCTGCAAAATGATCCAAAATTGTGACAAAATATATGAAAATTATTCGAAGTTATATCTTAAACATTGTTATTTAGAAATGATCGTCAGATACAACGAAAAAATAATAAATAAAAATGTTTATACGATTGAATGAAAGAAATTAATTATTTCATCAATAAAAAATACAAATGGGGTTCTTTTTTATAGAAATTATCATTAATAGTCAAAAATTCTTTAGCATTAATAATTTCCTAATTTTCGATCACATATTTAAATAATTTTCTATGAAGGCAGGATCACAATTGATCGAAATATTAATTCCATTATTTATATCTTAACAATAATTTTGGCCAATATTAGGTAATTATGCTAAATTATCTAATTCTTTCTCTTTATTTGTTTACATACATTATTTAACTCAAAATTAACTTTCAATTCAGTGAAGTTAATTTTATTTGAAGTAATTTGAGGCCTCATTGAATTTATTTTAATACAGTTTAATGATTATAAAATATCAATTAATGTTCCAAATGAAAATGAATGGCTTAGGGAGCAACAAAAGTAACGAGATAACTCTCTATTTATTTATTAAAGACTGAAAATATAAATAAAGTCTTTATATCTTGGTAATCCTACTTACAGTTTAAAGTTTTACATTCAACTTAAAATATAACGAGGTGAGACTGATGATGGATATAGATTTTGAGATGTACATACATAATATAAAAGAGTTGTGAAAGTTACAAAAAAAAAGTCAAAAAGGGAATCCCACTTGCTCGTTTAAATCGTAGGGTTTAGTTCATTTGGCTTAAATCGATGTAATAAATACTTCGCGTTCACAAATAAAAAACGCTTCTTAAAATGTTACCTACTACTTTTTTTCTTAAAAAGTAAATAACGGTTCTCTGTCCTCATATAGATCAACTTCCTTTAAGGAAAGATGTTCTCTTTTGCCTATAATTATTCTTAAAATGTAGAAATGGTCACAGCTTATTATTTCCTTACATTGGGAGAAACTCTCGAGTTCTAATGAATAATTAAACTTCCATTTGTACAAATTTATACAAAAATTAAAAGTAAGAATTTGCGGTAGATTTTAACAGATTTTTAACAAAAGTTTCCCTCATTGTAATCCTTAAGGCTTATCAAAACTACCTAGAATTAACACCTGGTAAGTATACATTCCTTGCAATCTTTATAAATCATAACAATTCTAAGAATCCGTTATTTCGTTATCACGCGATGACTAATACAAAAGGTATTCATACATACGCCATTCATCATAACTTATTGTCGTCAAAATTGTGTAAAAACGTCCTCGCGTTCTCGATTCACTATTTAGAACTAGACTTTTGATAAAGTTCTGTCATTTTTGTTCACATCAAGTTTTATTGAATTCTTTTAGATTTTTGCAATTTTTTTTCTCGCTAGGCTGTTTGACGAGTGACTAGTCTCCACAAACTATTGGCTTGTTTCCTCATCCTATTATTTCCTTGGAATTAGCACTTCGGTGAATTGCAAAAAATTAGGATGGTGAACCTTGGTCAGAGGGCATCATAGCAAAAGTGATCATCATCTGCACAAATACTTGAAAAATAGAGATGCTCATGACTTCAAAATTGTTCCTCTTGCAGTAGAATATTAAATTTAACTATCCTATTTAGTATTTAGGATTACATCATCAGGAAACTTCAATTTATAAATGAAACTCTTATTATTACTCTAATAGGTTCACCTATAGTACCAGACCTATTTAGAAATTTAGTACCCATTATGATACGTCCGTTTTGGATTCTATTTCTGTCTCTATAATCCTCTAAAGCCATCTGTAGTTGACTAGACCACGAATGGGAGTAGTTCCTATTAAAAGAAGTACTTTAGAGCTTACAAGATCCAGAATTACAGAATCAAATACACAGAAAAGGCACCCAACTTTTTGGTAAAATTGGTTATTGTTCCAAGAATTTTAGAATCACTTCACTTCCTCACAGTCATTTGGAAAATCGCCTTCTTCGCTGGCGACTTGAGGCATTAAGTTCTGGATATGATCATCCCTCGACCACAACCTTTATTGTGTTTTGACTAGGTTTTCACCCATCTTTGTTCGTGTGATAAGAATCGGCGTTTTAGGAACACTGTCTGGATTGTCTTGAAGAATTATTTTCACCCTTTGAGCATCAGGACTGAGAGGAGGGCTTCCAAAGTCCGAGGGTATCATTGGAGTACTTGGAGGTGCTTTGATATCATTGGAAGACAAATTTAATGGAATTTTATGAAACTTTTCAGAATTAATGTAAGGTTCTGGATTGGATTTTCCATTTGTGGCTGGTCTTAAAAATTCTTCGTGAGGGATAGACCTTCTTGGGGGTTTGACAGGGTCTAGAGACTCTGGAACTGATGGTTCTGATTTAGCTGATAGATCTGGTTTTGCAGAAGGATCTGATTTAGCTGGTCCATCCACTGTAGCATTCCCATTTCTGCTCAATGGTTTTGAATCATTTGCTTCCTGAGGAGGAGCAGCATTCATCAGAGGGACACTTTCCGTATTCCCATTTGATGATATCTTTGGTTGCGCATTTCCCGCATCCAAAAGGGACTTTCTCATTTCCTTTAATTCAGTTCCCCTTTCAAGATCATCTGGAACTCTCTTCTTCTTACAAAAATCACCCTTGTAAGCTGCCAATCCAACCAAGGCTACAAAAATGGCCAACAAGATAATAAGAACAACCATCGACCCATACCCCATCTTCGTTTCCTGGGATGATGCATCTGCTATTTCCAGTTTAGTTTCATCGTTCTTTGTTGCATTCACTTCTTTAACATCTGATAAGTCAAGGCCCGCTTTAAAAGGGGTAAGTTCTCGTTGAACAGTCTTAGTTAATATTCCTTCCACTTCAGATGCTTTGGATGGAACAACTGGCAAGAACTCCTCATTCTCGATGTCTGATGCAGTTTTTTCTTCTGGAGCACTAGTCGTAGATGTTTCCGACCAACTGCCAAACAAGCTCTCAAATAAGCTTCCTCCATCTCCTTCAGTCACGGTATTTTCAAAAACAGTTCCATCTTCTGCTTTACTGAAGTCTATGGGTGGAACTCTCGTTCCGGATCCTTCAAATTCATCATCGTCTCCAGAACCTT
Organism: Andricus grossulariae; assembly: GCA_011634705.1. NCBI lineage: Eukaryota > Metazoa > Arthropoda > Insecta > Hymenoptera > Cynipidae > Andricus > Andricus grossulariae. Next base: position 9,451 of record JAABKJ010007465.1, on the reverse strand, counting down.
CGACTGCATAAACTAAATCATCATTCGCTGCTGGCTTGTCTGTTTGGGGAACTGGGGGACTTATGATGGCTGGTTTTTCATCTGTGTCGAAAAAGAGACCATCATCACCTTTTAATTTGCTCTTTTCTAGTGATACTTCGACTGGACTAACTGAGGTTGCGGACACTTCTACATTTGATGTTGGTTGAGTGACTTCAAGAGGGGTTTCTGGTGCGGATGTTCCAGCTTCAGATGTTTTCGGAACAGGTGTTTCAGCTTCAGGTGTTTTAGGAGCAGGGGTTTCAGGAGCAGGGGTTTCTGGAGCTGGTGTTTCAGCATTTTCTGGAATATTTACTGGTGGAGCTGCAACTTCTTCCAATTCATCTTCCTTATCATCCTCGAATGGCTCCTCATCACCAGATCCTAATTCTCCTGATCCTTCAGCTGCCCCAACCAGAGGTTGGTCCATCTGCATTCCTTCATCCTGTTCCTCAAATATACAAATTAACTTCGAGCTAGGTTTCAGCAGAGACCATCCTTTAACTGCAACTGGACCTGAACAAAGAGATGTTTTCGGAATTTTGACCCCTTTTTCTAACAATTTGTCCCTTGCTTTCAAAGTTGCACAGTTACAATTTAATGGATTTCCAGAGATGTCGAGAACTTTCAAATTTTTTAGATGCAGAACTGCTTGGGGAAGATCATGGATAGAGTTCCTTCGTAGGTTGAGGTTTTGCAAATTCTTTAGACCCTCCAGAGAGCTAGAATTTAGATGCTTGATGTGGTTGTCAGCTAGATTTAGAGAAAGTAGATCTGGAAGCAGAAGAAAAGATCCTGGATGGATTTCTTCCAAGTCACCTCCGGATAGATCTAGGTGCCTCAGACTGGTTACATTTTTAAAGGCATCTGAAGTAAGGACTTTCTGTGCCATCGAAGCTTTCAGGCTTTGAAGTTCGTAGGTGTCGATGTACCTGGCGTCCTCCAGGTAATGGCATCGAGCAGCTGTTCCATTTTCGAGGCTGCATAGGGCCTCCGTTGGCCTCCAGAAATCCAGGAGGAAAAGCAGGAAGAACCCGAAGAGATCGTACGACCGCATGTTTGCTCTGATCCTCCTGAACAGAAAATAAATGAATAATTAGGGATTGTTAATAACAAATTTCGGGAAAAGGTTGGAATAAAAAATATAGTAAATACAAATCAAATCAAACATATTTAAGTTACGCATGAGGTTTATTATTCGGATTATCTGAGACAAAAAACATTGAATACAATCATTTGTTGAATTAAATCAGATTTTCTTTTTTGTAAAAAAGTATAAACATTTTGGATTTTTTTAATTCTAAAATATAACTTAAATTTCGTTTTACATTGAACCTTTTTACATCGATAAAAAAAAAATTCTAAATATTTTCAAATTCAACTGTCATCTTGATTAAAAAAAATATTTTACGAATTTGAAATAACAAATTGTTCAAAATTTTGGAAATAGCAACCTATAAAATCCAAAATAAAATAAATTTCGTAGAATTTTAGTAATTTTTTTGTCTTTTTTATCATTATTTTTAATCTTTTAACTCCTTGTAGTACAATATACACTGTTTAACATTTTTTTAAGAAACTTGACAAATTTGAATAATTACTGAAATGACGCACATTTTCAAGAAAAAAAAAACTAAAAATTTATTTTTTCGAAAAGGCGACCTTTGATTTTTTCTTGATTTTTTTTTAAATTCACAGCAATATGTAGAAGATATCATGTGCATTTCGTACTCGTAAAACTATTTTTTCATATAAAAAAACTTATTTTTCAATATGTAAAATGCGTTTTTTAAAATATAAATCGTTTTTTTGAATATTCTTAGTTTTATGTCTCAAAGAAGCTAAAATCATATATTGGGATCACATACTTTTGCCAAAACTTCCGAAATTTCAAATTACCGCACAAAATAAAAACTACCGTAAATATTAAGAATCGAAATTAAAATATTCTAAAAGTTAGAATTAATAAAAGTAGACAAATTCAGAAGTGTCAAATTTCCGAAATTTTGGAATCAGAATTTTCAAAATACCGAAAAATCAACTTCACGAAATTAGTAAATTCTTGAAATGAGTAAGTTCCGAAATTTCTAATTACCAAACTTTGGAATTGAAAAAAAATTTATTTTTTATTTTTTATCTGATATAATAATATTTTATTTAATATTGTGTATTCTGCATACTTTATCGATTTAAATTAAAAAGATCTCTACCAAATTTTAAACTATTAAAATAATTATATAAAATCCTAATTTATATAATTAAATATTTTAATCCTACCAATTATTGTAATACATATTCTTAGTGAAATTAAAAACCTGTTTAAAAAAACATTATTTTGATTGATAAAATTATTAAATATAATATTTTTCGGGCTTAATTTTAAACTTTGGGAATTTACTAATTTTGTTTTTAAATTTTTTGATTTTGAACATTCAGGTTTTTAAATTTTGGTAATCATGCAATTTCGGGAATATAATAATTTCCTCAATTGGGCATTTCTGAATTTTCCTAGTTTCGTTAACTTTTACATTTGGAATATTTCAATTTCTTCAATAAACATTTTGGGGGGTTATATTCTGTTTTTTTTTTAATTTTTGCAAAATTGAATTACACATTTCGTAATTCTCAGTTAGCATTGCGAAATTTTCTTAGCTTCTTCAGGACATAAAACTAAGAATGTCTAAAAAATGAATCGGTATTTTTAAAAATTTATTTTATATTATCAAAACTTAATTTTTGATAGGAAGGAATAATTTAGCGTATAGACAAAACTCAAAGGATATCTCCCTCATAATACTATGAACCTAAAAAAAATGAGTAAAAAAATCAAAGGTGGCTTTTTTGAGAACATTTTTTTTTAGTTTTTTTTTCAAAAAATGAACGCCATTTTGGTAATTAAAGAAACTGTAAGTTTAAAAAGTTATCAAACGGATCTAACCTCTTAAAATAAAAATTTAACATAGTCGATATCAATGCTTCTTTATTTATTTTGTTTGATCATTTCCAAAAATTCCAAAATGATTAATCAATTATCACAATAATGAGGTTGGCTGTAAAATTTGTTTAATTTTCGTTAATAGAAGCTCGCGGTCATCAGCCAGATAAATAGAATTAGAAAATGAAAGAGATTAATGTGTATTGCAGTATTACATTTTTCTTTAAAAAAAGTAAATTTTTTTATTATTTTCTAATTTATTTTAAAAAGAGCCCTTCGACGATGTCGGCTATATTAAAGTATTTATTCCTTACAAAGAAATTTTTTATAACAGTTTCATAAATGTTATATTAAAGTAATATTTTTTACCTTTAAAATCAATTATAATTTTTATTTCTACGATTTTGATGGCGCAACAGTAGCGTAACAGTAAAAGTAAAGTACATTATTCAAGATTAATTTTAAGGGGATTAAAACTACACGGGTTTTTGCGATATACATAATAAGTCTACGAGGATGTATTGTTTAATGTAATATTTGAACCACATAATCTAAAGGCAATTTTACTCGCGAGAGCAAAGCTATTTTTTCTAAAAAATTTCTTGATGTTTTTTTTTGTTGTAATTGAAAATTGAGCGTTCTTTTGCGCCTGCAAAACGCAATGCGTCGGCTGACACTGTATACCGGAATGCAGTCACCCGATCTAGTTTTAAGTCGAATAAAATCTGCAAGTAGTGCGTCTTTATCGCGTATAGTACTATATAATACAATATAATACAAAAATAAATATTAATAACATATAATGATAATTTTTCGACAATATATATAATATAATATCCTCCTTTTTGTCGGTAAGGAAGTTATTTTTTTTCTTACCATCAAACCAACATAAAAATTATCATTATATGTTATTATTATTTATTTTTATTATTGTATTATATTATATATTACTATAAGCGACGAAGATGCAGTACTTGCAGATTTTATTCGACTTGAAACTAGATCGGGTGACTGCAGCCCGGCATACAGTGTTAGTTGGCTCATTGCATTTTACAGGAGCAAAAGAACGCTCAATTTTTCATTAGAGAAAAAAAAAAACAAGAACATTTTACGAAAAAATCGTTTTGTTCCTGCGAGTAAAATTACCTTTAGATTATGTGGTCCAAATATTGCATTAAATAATGCATCCTCGTATACGTATTATGTATGTGGCGAAAACCCAAGTCGTTTCAATCCCCTTAAGCCCTTTTGGAAGTCTCTAGAACGTCAGGTTGTCGCGCTATGCATTTTTAAAAATTAAGAAAAATGCGTTTTTAGGGATTTCTAATATATATATTTTTTAAAAACCTTGTGTAATTATCGATTTTATTGAGATAGAAACTAAAGATGATATTTACATAAATTACGTTAAAGTTAATCGAGCAAAAAAACTACATATTTAGAGAGGTTAATGGCACTCAGTGATTAAAGGCAATCATTGAGAGAATCTTATTTCTCTTATGAAATTATTTTTTCAGTCAGATTTAGGCACGGGCATTTAGGTAAATATGGCAAGTAGAACAAGTAATTTTACTTTACTGTAATTTACTGATAAGAAATTCTTATCTAAATGGTGATAGCGATGAAGCAAGAAAAAGAAGGTTCACAAACGAAAAAAAAGAACAAGTGAACTTGCAACTTTGTTCTAATCTTGTATAACAATAGAAAGCTTTTTCGGGAACAGTACTTTGGTTGTATGAAATCATTTTGATTGCGTATGAGAAAAACACGTAAGTCGTTTTTTTGGGGAATTTATTATTTCTTGGTTCAATTTCTAATATATTTCTATAATTCAAAGCACAACTTTGATCTCAGAAAATTCCAATGTGGAGTATAAAATTTGTTAGTTATGTTTTAATTATACAAACAATAAAAATTCGATTACTCTTAATTAAGGCAAATTTATTTCTTCTCAACAAAGATTTTTTTAGTGTATCATGTGTTATAGTACAAGAGAAATATTTTTTGCAATTTATTATTAATATCAAAATTCAATCCAAATCAAAATATGAAATTCAGAATACAGACAAAATGACAGAATCACATCTTGAGATTCAAATTTGTCAATTATTAAAAATTATTAGTTTAATCAGCTCTATTCCGAATTTGTATAAACTTTGACGTTGATTCTTTCATTTTAAACTTGTAGGTAAAATTGAAAATTCTGTAAAATAAATAAATCACGTAATATAATAAATAAATATCTTACGTTATTTTTGCCGACTAAAGTTTTTTCGTGAATTTATTTAGGAGTGATCCAAAAATAACGTAAGACTATTTCAAGAGAGGCGGGTTGAAATATTACTGTTTATTATTAATTAAAAAAGTAATTGAACTTTCTACCAGGTAGTTGAATATTCAACCAAAAAGTTGAGTTCTCAACAAAAAATGTAATAGTTGATATTTAAATTCTGAAAAGATTTTCATTTTACATAAAAAACACTTTAATCGAACCAAAAAAAAAGAAGTTTCAAACAAAAATTAGTGAATCCTTTGCCAAAAATGATTTTTAGTCAATAAAAACATATCCAAAATGTTGAGTTTTCAAGACTTAGATTAATTCTGTTTAATTTTTAAGCTTTCTACAAAACATTTGAATTTTCAACCACATAATTGAATTTTTTTCCAAAAAGACGAATTCTCCATAAAATGCATAAAGTCCTAACCAAATGGTTGTATTTTCAAACAAGAAGATTAATTTTTACACAAAAAGAAGAATTTTTATCAAAATACATAAATTTCTAACCAAATAATTGAATTTTCAACCAAGAAGATTAATGTCTTACCAAAAAGACAAGTTTTCAACTAATTAAATGAATTTTTAACGAAATAGTTTATTTTTTAAGTTTAAAAGATTAATTTTTTAACAAAAATGGAAAAGATAAATTTACATTTAAAAAAATAATCTTCTATTTAGAAAAAGGATTTTATACAGAAAAGTTGTATTTTCAAGACAAAAAGACGAATTTTCTACACAAGAAAGTTAAATTTTCAACTAAAAAATATGAAGTTTCAGAAAACAGGTAATTTTCAACCAAGTAGTTAAATTTACAATTAAAAATATTAATTTTTAACAAAAAAAAAAACGAATTTTTAACAAGCTAGTTTCATTTTCAACCAAAGAGACGAATTTCCCACTACAATTATAAATCTTCAACGAAAAAAATGAATATTTAAGAAAGTAGTTCAACTTTCAACCGAGGAGTTGAATTTTCAACCTAAAAGATGAATTTTAAACCAAAAAATATAATAATTTATATTTCAACAAAAAAATATTTCAATTTTAAACTAGAAACAATTTAATTTAACCAAGAAGACACATTTTCAACCAAATAAATCAATTTTTAACGAAATAGTGAAATTATTAACCAAATGGAATAATTTACTATAAAAAAAGACTAATTGAAAATAAATGCATGCATTTTCATTCAATAAATGAATAGTTAACTTTTCAGTAAAAAAAAATCAACTTTCAACAAAGACCTCATAAATCAATTTTCTACAACATTTTGGAATTTCTACAACATTTTTTTGAATTTTCTACCATATTGTTAAATTTTCGAGCCAGAATTTTCAAAAAAGTAATTCAATTTTTTCAACTTTCAACCAAGTAGTTGAATTCTCAACCAAAAAGTTGAATTTTCAACAAAAAATGCAATAGTTGAAAATTTAATTCTAAAAAGATTTTCATTTTACATAGAAAACACTTGAATAAAAAAAAAAAGAATTTTCAAACAAAAATTAGTGAATCCTCTACCAAAAGTGATTTTTAGTCAATAAAAAAATATCCAAAATTTTGAGTTTTTAAAAGCCTTATATTAATTCTCTTTAATTTTTAAGCTTTCTACAAAACATTTGAATTTTCAAAACAAATAATTGAATTTTCTTCCAAAAAGACGAATTCTCCTTAAAATACATAAAGTCTTAACCAAATGGTTGCATTTTCAAACAAGAAGATTAATTTTTACCCAAAAAGAAGAAGTTTTAACAAAATACATAAATTTCTAACCAAATAGTTGATTTTTTTAATTTAAAAGATGAATTTTTTCACAAAAAAAGAATAAATAATTTTTCATGAAACAAAATTAATTTTCTATTTAAAAAAAGGATCTTTTACAGAAAAGTAATATTTTCAAACAAAAAGACGAATATTCTATACAAAAAAGTTAGATTTTCAACCTAAAAATATGAAGTTTCACAAAAAAGGTAATTTTCAACCAATTAGTTATATTTACAATTAGATATATAAATTTTTAGCCCAAAGAAGAATTTTCAACAAGCTAATTCCATTTTCAACCAAAGAGATGAAGTTTCCACTAAAATTGTGAATCTTCAAGCAAAAAAATTAATTT